>VKOC01046688.1:0-11411 GCA_009364415.1 Spea multiplicata | reverse complement strand
GACAGGAGGCTTCCTATTTTGCATTTTTAACGCCTGAACTCAACGCCATTGCCCCCGAAGAAAACCGGGCGGAAATAAAATGCCCGAAAGGTGGAGGCACGAGACCAAACCGCCGCCCGCAGAATATCCACTAAAACTCCACCAGCCCGAAGGGCACAGGAGGCCGCAGCCCCCCCTGACGGAAAGAGCACCGATGCTCTTGCAGGAGAAGAGACAGCCTTGAAAGGTTTCACATAGGAGATGAGGAGTTGAGATGTCAAGACCGGACGTTTCGACGTTGTGCGTGACAGATAAGTCCTGACACACCCGGCGACACGTATTTTGGGTCGTCTAGGAAAAAACGGCTAGGATACAGACAAGGACAAAGTCTTGGTCCGCCTGTGGATCCAAAAGAAAAGACTCAGGGGAGAATAGAGACAGCATGAGCATCCAAAGCGCTAACAAAACCCTACGAAAGGATAAGAGACAACAGAAACCCGAGTTGGTAAAGGGTCTGCACCACGAAATCAGTCTGGGCGAGCAAGGTCTCACGGCAGCTAGAGAAGAGCAGAATGTCGTCTAGATAGACTATACACCTGATACACCTGGACCTGAAGAGAGCCATGACCGGCTTCAGGAGCTTTGTAAAGCACCAAGGGGCTGAACTTAGGCCAAAGGGAAAAGCCTTGAACTGCCATACCTGCCTGCCCCAGCGAAATTGAAGAAATCGCCCGGAATCTGGGTGAAGAAGGACGGAGAGAAAGCGTCCGAGAGGTCTAACCGTGTAAACCAATCGCCTTTGACATAAGGTCTCAGAAGAGACTGATCCCTTCCATTTTGAAGTGGCGATAAACAACGAAAGCATTGAGAGCCCGTAGATTGATCACCGGGTGGAAATCCCCGGTGCATAGCGTACTAGGAAAATGGAGCTGAGGAAACCAATTGATCCTTTTGCCTGCTGGATAGCCCCCTTGTCGCGTAAGGCGTGGGGTTCTACTTCTATTAAGGCCTGATCGGTAATGCCCGCCAAGATGTGAGCGGTAGCGTACTTGAAAGGGGGAAGAGATGAAAGACTATCTGGAAAACCTGTACCGTTTGGAGGATCCAAGAGACCGACAAAATCAACACCAAGTTGCGGAAAAAGATGATATATGGCCCGCAACCCGAGGAAGGGAAAGGACAAGAAGCATTCGGACTTACCGAAAACGGAGCGTCCCCTGGGAAATCCGGAAGCGCCTCTACTGTCTCCGTGTGGGTTGAAGGCCCTCTGTTGGAACGGAGTCCTGTAGGACATCTGGTTCTGAGGGAAGTACCGGGAGCCTTGGGATGAACGGCTGGCGGACCGGCCCCACGGTCGACCAGCCCTCCCAGAAAGAACGAGGGCTGAAAGACCTTCCTCATTGACAGTTTGGCCTTATTCCATGACGTCATCAAGGACACGTGGCGGTTTAATTCCTTGACGAATGTGTCCCCAAACAGTAAGCGGCCGCACCTAGGTCTGGGATCAATGCGGAGGAAAGCCGCTTTGCGACGTTCAGTAGCGATTGAAACAGTTGCATTTCCCAACAGGCATACCACACAAAGTGCCTTGGATCTTGGATAGTCTTGGGATCAAGGGGTGTCTCTCGTAGAACTGCTCTGTCTGCCAGGGATAGGATTTGGGTGACTGCTCCCAAGTTCTGCTGGGGATCGGCCAGGTGGGGCTCATCCACCAAATACTCACGGACGAAGCGTGAGTCAAAATCTCTGGGCGAGACCAGATTTGCTGAAGCCTCTGATTCACTAGATGAATCCGTGTGCCATACGTCCACTATAATGGGTCGTGCAAAGGAGTGTCAGAGGGTTTTTGGGCGTTTGGCAGGTACCTTACCCTTGCTGACTGAAACACTACTGCCCTTTCAAGGCCGTTTGGAGCCGGACGCCTCTCCTTCAGATTTCTCGGATTCTGACTCCGATGGTATTGCCTCTGGTCTGGGGGGAGCAGAAGGCTGCCCTTGGGGCAAAATGGCAGACATTTTAGAGAAAAGATTCCACTGAGTTAGAAAAAAAAAACTTTGCCCCTAACCAGGCCATAAAGGCCTCCTGGGATGGCACAGTATCCTGAGACATTATGTCTGTATAAGGTAGGTGATGAGAACAGAGGCTCAGCCTGTATATATTGTGCAAGGCCACAGAGGCTCAGCCTGTATATATTGTGCAAGGCCACAGAGGCTCAGCCTGTATATATTGTGCTAGGCCACAGAGGCTCAGCCCTAGATATATATTGAGCAGGCCCACAGAGGCCTCAGCCTGTATAATATTGTTGCAAGGCCACAGGGGTCTGTCAGCTGTGATATATTGGTGCATGGCACAGGGGCTCAGCCTGTATATATTGGCAAGGACCACGGGCTACACCTTATACTGATATTGTGGCAAGGCCACAGGGGCCTCCTTAGCCTGTATAATATTAGTGGGCAAGGCCACAGGGGCTCAGCCTGTATATATTGTGCAAGGCCACAGCCTGCATATATTGTGCAAGGCCACAGCCTGTATATATTGTACAAGGCCACAGCCTGTATATATTGTGCAAGGCCACATGGGCTCAGCCTGTATATATTGTGTAAGGCCACATGGGCTCAGCCGGTATATAATGTGCCAAAGGCCACAAGAGGCTCAGCCTGTATATATTGTGACAAGGCCACAGAGGCTCAGCCTGTTATATATTATGACAAGGCGCAAAACAGGGGCTCAGCCTGTAATATATTGTAGCAAAAGGACACAGCCTGATATATTAGTGGCAAGGCCACAGCCTGTATATTGTGCTAAAGGCCCAGACCTGTTTATTATTGTAGAACAACTGCCACCAAGCCTGTATATATTGTGCAAAGGCAGCAGCCTGTAATATATTGTGCAAGGCCAACAGCCTGTTATATATTGTGGCAAGGCACACATAGGACGTCAGGCCGTGTATAAACCATAATGTAAGACAAAACCACCATGGACTCAGCCGGTATAACTAAAAATAGTGCACAACCACATGATACTACAGCCGGTATAGTAATGATGCAGCTACCACATGGGACTAGCTGTATATAATGTGCAAAACCACATGGACTCAGCCTGTATATAATGTGCAAAACCACATGGACTCAGCCTGGGAGATGCAATTCCAGAAAATTCCCAACGAATATTGAAAATAATGCAGGGCTCACCCTGTAACCACTCCAGTGAGGAACAGATGAGAAGGAGCTCTTTAGAGTAATGCCAGCTATATGGGGTTCAAAACCACTTCCACACACATCATTACTGTAATGATCCAGAAAAGAACTGAAGAAACTAGAGACCAGAACTCATAAAAAGGGGTCCCAGATAGGGAAAAGAGAAGGGAAAAATCCCTCCCAAAATGCACAGATGCAAAGAAACAATGAATATAAATAATGAAAGACAAGTAAAAAATATATGCATATATATACACATATATATATATATCAGAAATCTATACTGTATATAAATGTGCATACCCACCTAATTATCTAGAATTAGGTGAAAAAAGCAATATGAATAAATGGATAATATTCAATAAATTAGCAACAAATGAAGGTAGGAAGAGGACTGACCTGCAGCTTTGGTGAGCAGCAAAGAAAGAGGAAGAGGAAGATAGTTAAGGGGTTTATATACCACCTATGTACTGTTTCTATTGGTTGTTTTCACTTGTGTTATTAACTCTTTCTTTGCTGCTGTTGGTGAGATTAAAGGAAGATATGCAAAATAGGAAGCCTCCTGTCTTGCCTTAAAATTTATGGTATTTCAGAAATCACTACTTGTGAAATGTCTGTGTGATTTTGCAACATATAATACTTCATTGCAGATTTCCATGGGATAATGATTAAGTATCCTATTACAGTGGGAAGGTAGGAGTGTATACTAGGGCATTACTCATAGGATTTCACCCATGTAGTTTATGCAAGTTTACAGCTACCCGCTTCCTTACCGGTATAATATAGTGGTGGAGTATTCAGGAGAAAACCATTTTTTGCACATTTTAACTACCTTGGATGCTTTATAAATATCCACGGTGACACAGGTTACTTGAAAAGGTTTTAGCAACGATTGGGGGGGAAACAGACCAAGGACTGTTTAAGGTCTGAGTCTCTACATCGCATGGCATGGGAAGTTTTCTATGGCCGCTGGTTAGATCCAACCGTACGAATTTGTTCCAGCGGATGCAGTAAGTTTGTGGATCAAACTTTACCCAGAATGTTTACCATTTGCCAGGATGACATTAAGCACAGTAGAGTAGAGACTTTGGGGAACTCAAATGCATACTTCATCAAGCACATTTCTATGTTACACGATTTGTTCAACCCCCCCCAAAACACATATCTACAATACATGGTTTACATTCCAGTAGGGACTGCTCCATTTAACAATGTAAAAAGCCATCCTACTAGTTTAAATTAATAGATTTTAAATCTTACTGGGAAGTGTATAAAATTTGACGACGTATGAATTCAGTCCAACCAGCACACCTAGTGAGACATACGAACCTGTCAACTGGCTCTATTTTGGGCCAAGTGCCAACGCTCAGGGATTTTACTGAGCACGCCGAGTATTTATGATACTCAACTGATTAGTCAGGCGCAAAAAAAAGTGTGAATCTTTGGACTCAAAAATAAAAAAAACAAAAATTGAACTGGAGATTCATTTGAAAGGAAAACCGTTACAGTTGATGCAATGCCCCAGCTTACGTATCCCATCAGAGCCAGGTGATTAGGGGATCCTCTAGTCTAGCCAGCGGTATCTAGTGCAAAACAAGAAGTGACACAGTCATCTACGATCCTACGGCCATTCTTTGGTCAAAAAAAAAAAATTATAGCATTCGCTTCGGAACTAAACTTCAAAGAAAACGGGAGACACCTTTCTCCTAGCTAGAAAAGTTACAGTAGTTGATTTCTACCATATAAACCAAATTCACTTATTTATACCCTGAACTTTCAATGTTAGAGTAGTATTGGTGTTGATTATTAAACGGATAAGTGCACAATTGCCAGTTTTCTAAATTGCACATGAAAAAAAAGGCTGCATTATATTTCGCCACAAGTTACTTTCGATTTCCGGTGTACCCTGATATTTATCAGCATAAAACACTTAAGAGCTGAATTCAATGGCGTCATCTGTGATCTGCTTGAACTCAGTTTCCTCTGCTGTCCATGTGGAGGTAGTACTGCAAGAGAGGGGAAACATGAATCAGTGACTTCAATATTACTAAGCAAAATAATATAAAGGTCGTTCTAATGTTAGAAACACCAGGAAACTAGGAGAGGTGAGCTAAGAGAATATGGGGGGGGGTTAATGTGCAATATAAGCGTCCTTAAAGAAGCGGGAAAGAGGGATTTTTTGAAGGATCGAAGGCAGGGGGGAGAGACGGATAGACTGGGGGAGGGCATTCCAGAGGATAGGGGCAGCCCTGGAGAAATCTTGTAAGAGTGCATGAGAGCTAGAAATCAGAGGAGAGGATAGAAGGAGATCATTGGATGAGCAGAGAGAGCGTGGAGTGTATTAAGAGATGAACGAGGAGATGTAGGGAGGGGAACCGCTGTGAAGGGCTTTGAGGGTAAGAGTGAGGATTTTGAAATGAATCCTGAGGCGCACAGGCAGCCAGTGAAGAGACTGACAGAGGGGAGAGATGTAAGTAAAGCGATGGGAGAGGAAGATAAGTCTGGCAGCAGCATTCATGGTGGATTGTAGAGAGGTGAGACTGTTAAGACCAGCTTAGACAGAGTTACAGTAATCAAGGTGGGAGATAATCAGGGCACGGACAAGAGCCTAAGTGCCAAGCTGTGTTTGGAAGGGATGGATGCTGGCAATGTTTTTAAGATGGGGACGACAGTTTTTAGAGACAGACTGAATGTGGGGGGGGGCAACGAAAGGTCAGAGTCAAGGGTGACACCAAGACTGCGTGCATGAGGAGACGAGGAGACGATGGCGCCATCAACAATGAGGGAAATTGATGGGGGAGTCTTAGCATGGGAAGGAGGGAAGATGAGAAGACCAATTTTGGAGAGGTTAAGTTCCAAGAAACGTGCCGATATCCAGGTGGAGACAGATGCAAGGCAGTTAGTTACAAGATCTAAGACAGAGGGAGAGAGATCAGGAGAGGATAGATAGATAGATCTGGGCGTCATCAGCATACAGGTGGTATTGAGAGCCTAAGGATGAGGGCAGGGTGGTGACAGTGCAGATGTCATCGCTGATGGTTTTAATTTTATTATCGAAGTATGTGGCAAAGTCCGATGCATTAAGGTTAGTGGAAGGGGTCGTAGGGATCGGTTGAAGCAGGGAATTGAAAGTATTAAAGAGTCGTTTAGGGTTGTAAGACAGGGAGGAGATTGAAAGCAGAGTAGTAGGAACATAGCATAACATAGCATTCATTTATAGCGCAGAAAGTCAGACATGGAATGAGGAGACTTTCGCCAACTACGTTGAGCGGTGCGGGAACATCGACGTAGGTGTTGGGTTACAGTCGTGTGCCAGGGTTGGAAGCGTGAACGTCGTGAGGAGCGAGTAGTAACTGGTGCTACATGATGGAGAGCAGATGCGAGAGTGGCCTTACAGACAGAGGTGGCGTTGTTTGGGCACGTCATGTTTGAGATAGGAGAGATAGTAAATTGATTGAGAAGTTCTGAAGGTTAATAGAGCTTAGGTCTGTGCGGAGAGCCAGGGACACCTTCATCTAATCAGTATCCATGTCCTAAAGTTCTCTGCCTTCTCCCCACCCACCCTTACAAATGAACAACGGCGTAACATAACATAATGGGGAGGAATAATCATGTAGATTCAGTGAGAAGGAGAAGATAACTCCCAAGTTGGGTTTGTAACATACCGTATTTGCTCGATTATAAGACGACCCCCCAAAATCTGAATATTAATTTAGGAAAAAAAAGAAAAAGCCTGATTATAAGACGACCCTATAAGGAAAAAAGTTTTACTAGTAAATATTAATTCATGTAAACAATTTTTTTGGTTTTAATTACCTTTTATTTACCAACCTGCCCCCAGTTATGCTCATCTGCCCCCAGGCATGCCTTTTACCCTCCTATATGCCACTCTGCCCCGTGTTATGCCTTTTAACCCCCTATATGCCACTCTGCCTGCAGAAATGCATTATACCCCTATATGCCACTCTGGCATATAAGGGGTTAAAAGGCATATCATGGGACAGAGTGGCATATAGGGGGATACTTACATACCCAGACACTAACCTACCCACCCAGACACTTACCTACCCACCCAGACACTTACCTACCCACTCAAGCACTTCACTCACCGCGATGCCTCAGCAGGTGCTTGCTGCAGCTCCCACGGGATTTCAGCATGACGCTGTGTGACCCCGCTAGGCCCCGCCTACTCCAGGAAATTGAAGAGGTCTACCGGATCTGCTTTGGGACGGCACGATGCCGCCCGGGTCCCGGTCCTTCATCTAGAGAAATCTCCCCAACCGGCTCTGCTTCCACGCAGTGGGTGGGCTATCCCGGGCATAGCGAGGTACGCATATGCAACCTAGGCTGCTGCCGGCACTTTCGCCGGCACTCAGTGATAGACACCGGCAGCAGCTGAGGTTACCATGCAGGAGGATCCAGGTCCCCTGCAGCAGTGCGGGGGATCTGGATCTTAGTCTCCTAATCAGACCTCTATTTGAGGTCTGATTAGAAGACGACCCCGATTACAAGACGAGGGGTATTTTTCAGAGCATTTGCTCTGAAAAAAACCTCGTCTTATAATCGAGCAAATACGGTATATGCATTGCTTATTTAATGCCTAGGCATAGTTACATATACGTATTTAGCGTGAAGAACTATAAATGTGGGTTTAGCAAAAGGGGCACATTCACTAAGTCTCCAAGTAGTAGTAGGAATTGTAGTGTGGTCAACAGGTGTATCTGTCTAGAAGGTTAATGAAGATACACAATCTCTTGAATAAACGCATGGCCTACCTTTTCTTTTTAGGCTGGGAGCCCTTTTCATAGCATTTTCTTTAGAGATGTAGGCAATTATTATGTTTTTTTTTTGTTTAATACAATTATGCAGTGCTTTCATGAAATGTTTAAAAGATTTACCTCGTGGTGCTTCCATAGGGACTCTCTGTGTGACACTGTGCTCCCTTTTCTTATCCTCTTAGGTTGGAATAGCTTTGTTCACAGTTGAAAGAGGCCACGTGCTGGAGACAACAGACGGCATTAGAAGACCAATGTATGAAAACCTGGAGTGCGTGTAAGACAACGTCTAAGCAACTGATTTTGGAACACGCGGACAGCAAAAAGTTTCCCCGATCGGATGGCTTCTGCGGATAAAATTCTGTCAACGGCGGAAAATGTCACAGAATTTATAAGGTCCACACGCTAATGACATTTCTTTATAAACGTCATAAACAATTATAAACTGCCTGCCGTCCTTCACTTAGTGTGTTTCAGTTTAGGAACTCTGGACGTATGCGGAATCCCAATCTGCACTGCTTGGGCACCGTGTCTTTAGTTTTATTATTTACTGCCACAATATTTTACAGAAGGCGTGGAAGGTCCTGCTCACTAGTGCTTATAATCCAGAGAGAAGTGTAAATCTGACAGACAAGGTTCAGTATGTAGGCGACGATAATTTACCTTTCTGCAGTGGTCATAGATATAAACCTTCTACATCCATTCTAACTGCACTAGTGCACTCGTCCAAAATGGCAAACTGGGGTACATGGTAAAATTATCTTGCCATCTGGAAATAAACATAAGTTTAGCTCTCAAGTAACGAGTCTACGTAGACAAATGAGGAGAAAAAAAAAATGAATACTGAATAGTAAGGCAGGAGGAAAAGGAAAAAAAAATAAATATATATATATACATACACATACATGTTTTAACAACATAGCAACTAATAAAATATTCTTGCTGATTGGATAACTCTAATAGCCACAGTGAAAAATATAAATTTCAGAAAATGTGAATTTGAAGTTAGATTACCCAGACTTGCTTTTATTATAGACTTGCTTTTATTATAAAGTTTTACTAAGTTTTTTTTTTTCATTGTTGAGCAAGTACAAATTGGAGATAGTTGGATGGATTTATTAGTGGTCAAAAACAGAATATTGAAAGTTAAATCCAATTCCTCTGTAATCCTAGTATCGCAGTGTGTCTCATCCACTGAACACACCAGCTCAGCCTATAAATGGACACATATACAATGCTAGAAAATCAGAATTCTGTAGTCTGTAAATTAAAACCAAGATTAAATACGTACTGCCATCCTCTGCTTTTCGCCCCCACTCAGTACATCCAGTCTTGAACACTGTGCCAAGCCGCCTTCACGTTCTAAACCCAGCTGCACATTGTCAAGGTATTCCTTCAATACCTGGGGAGTGAATATAAAACAAAGATGGGTAGTTAAGCCACTTAACTAAATACAGCTAAGTAAGTAATTTCAGTGTGTAAGAAAATTAGAAGAGAAGTTTCAACATACTAGACCATTCTTCTCACCTTATCAGGAATACCTTTACGTTTCCGTTGTTCTGGAGTGTCTGGGTAAATGACTTGGTCCCGTAACGTTCCCAAAGTCATATGGTCTCTATGTAAGATATTGTGCTACAAATAAATTACTGACACCACAACTCAGGATATATTGATTCTACAAATCAAAAGGTGCTGAAATGCGATCACACTACAGGAACAGAGACAGTTGGGTCAGACATCCACCGAATAGAGGCCACAGCTGCAGAATAAAACATATTTAGGTAAATTGCTCAAAGATTATTCTATATAAATAATATGTACATTTTTACTTCTACAATAAGACATTACCTAGGCTACTGTAATTTCATCTACATAAGGGCCGTTGTATTACGTAGCATTTACCTACGTTTTATTTTCAACATAAATACCACGCTGTCTCTATAATGCCCTTTAGGGCTGCGGCACTGTTATAATGTCTGCCAGCAACACTTGTCATGTGACACAAGTTTATAAACTCAAACATACTGGAGGCGGCAGTTATTGTCGTAACAGCAACCTTTAACAGTGGGTTCACAAGGTGAGAGGGAAAACTTATTACTACATCTCTCATTCCATAAACCGCTGTGAGATACATAACCAAGCCACGGGGAACTGAACTCTTAGGCAAGGTCAAGTCACCCCTTATTTACAGAACTGGGGCCTAACTACTAAGCATTCTTCCACTCTGGTGATAATCCTTCAAGGCAAAGCATTAAACATTAAGGAAGTGCTTGGCTGCAGAGTATATCATCATTTATCCCACCATTATTTCACTCACCTCAAGGAGCTCAGCTTGAGTGCTGTTCTGATGACGTGGGGTGGTTAGGGGTGAGGAACGGACGGCTGAAAACCAGGTAACCAACCACAGTCGCTAGATCTGCAATAATCAAAAAGCACACCACAGACATTAAATGCCAGCATAGACACTGACCACTTAAAATCAATAAACCGCAGGTGCAATCTACAGTCTACTTTTTACACAGCTATATGCAGATGAAGCTATCTGAGAGACCCGGGCATAAGGAGCGTCTCCCACTGCCACAGCCTACCAATATCCCACAGTAAATAATAATAACGCTTCTATAGCAAACGGAAAAATATTACTAAAGTATGACATAGACAGTAACAGAGTCTAAGATAGTGTAACAGAGTGTAAGAGACAGTAATAGAGTGTAAGAGACAGGAACATAGTGTAAGAAACAGTAGCAGAGTGTAAGAGAGTGTGGTAGAGTGTAAGAGACAGTAACAGAGTGTAAGAGACAGTAGCAGAGTGTAAGGGAGTGTAAGAGACAGTAGCAGAGTGTAACAGAGTGTAAGAGACAGTAACAGACTGTAAGAGACAGTAACAGAGTGTAAGAGACAGGAACATAGTGTAAGAAACAGTAGCATAGCATAAGAGAGTGTAGTAGAGTGTAAGAGACAGTAACAGAGTGTAAGAGACAGTAGCAGAGTGTAAGAGACAGTGACAGAGTATAAGAGACAGTAGCAGAGTGTAAGAGACAGAAGAAGACTGTAGTAGAGTGTAAGAGTCAGTAACAGAGTGTAAGAGGCAGCAGCAGAGTGTAACAGAGTATAAGAGACAGCAGCAGAGTGTAACAGAGTGCAAGAGACAGTAACAGAGTGTAAGAGACAGTAGCAGAGTATAAGAGACAGTAGCAGAGTGTAAGGGAGTGTAAGAGATAGTAACAGAGTTTAAGAGACAGTGACAGAGTGTAAGAGACAGTAGCAGCGTGTAAGAGATTATAGTAGAGTGTAAGAGACAGTAACAGAGTGTAAGAGTCAGTAGCAGAGTGTAACAGAGTATACGAGACAGTAGAAGAGTGTAAGAGAGTGTAGTAGAGTGTAAGAGAACGCAACAGCGTGTAAGAGACAGAAAAATAGTGTAAGAAACAGTAGCAGAGTATAAGAGAGTGTAGTAGAG
>VKOC01046686.1:0-124432 GCA_009364415.1 Spea multiplicata | reverse complement strand
GGATAGCCGGGGTCAGGATGCCAGAAGTACACGTAGTTGCAGGAAGAGCCAGAGTCAGGAAACCAGAGAAACACAGGAAGCCGTTTAGCAGACCAGGGCCGATACCGGGAGGACAGGAACGAAGCAAATATAACAGGTATATAAATCACGGAGGAGCTCAGGATATACGGACAGGACCAGTATAACTGAGCACTGTGAATACTGTGCTCAAGGTTTAAATAGCCCGGGGGGGCGTTCCCTGACGTCCGGGACGTGATCGCGTCCTGCGTCGCCATAGCGACGCGGCAGAATCCAGCCGGCGGTCCGCTTCATAAATATTCATGAAGCGGCCGCGTGCGCGAGCGGCTGCTTCTAATGCGAGTGTGCGGTGCCGGCGTTTCTGCCGGGGAAGAGGAGAGGACGGTCCGGAGCAGCTTAAGGTAAGTGCCTTACAGGATCCCCCCGCAAGACGCGACCTCCGGGGGCGAGGATGGCCTGGCTTGAGAGGATGCAATCTATGAAATCTTTGAACACATGAGGGAGCATGAACTTGACTTGCAGGTTCCCAGGTCCTTTCTTCTGGGCTATATCCCTTCCATTGAATAAGGTATTCTAGATGCCCTCGATGGATCCTGGAATCTACCACTCTTTGTACCACGTATTCTTCAACTCCGTCGATGACCACTGGGGCAGGAGGCGGAGGTACTCGGTCAGGAAAAGGGTTGGCCACCCAGGGTTTGATCAGCGACACATGGAAGACCGGATGAATCCGACAGGTAGAGGGAAGTTTCAATTGCACTGTCACTGGGTTGATGATTTTCGTGATGCTGTATGGGCCAATGAACTTAGGTCCCAGTTTCTTAGAAGGAATCTGTAAGCGCAAATGACTTGTGGACAGCCAAACCTTGTCGCCGCAGTGGTAAGTAGGGGGACTGGAACGATGGCGATCTGCATATAATTTGTAGGCCTTTCTAGCCTTGATTAAATTTTGCTTCAGGACATGAAATTGTCTGGTTAGCACAGTGACTCGATCCGAAATCCCGGAAATGGTGGGTTCCGTAGGCAGACCAGGAATCATGATAGGGTGGTAAGCATAGTTTGCGAAGAATGGAGACATCTTTATAGATCGCTGTTTTTGATTGTTGTAGGTGAACTCTGCGGAAGGGAGGAATTGAAGCCAATCATTCTGAAGGTGCGTGGTGTAACATCTCAAATAATGTTCTAATATCTGATTTAGACGTTCGGTCTGACCGTTGGTTTGCGGATGAAAGGCCGTGGACAGAGTGGGACGAATGTGAAGCTTGCGGCAGAACACCTTCCAGAAACGAGATGTGAATTGTACTCCACGGTCTGAAGTAATCGTTCGTGGTAATCCATGAAGCCGAAACACTGTATCCAGGAACAAGGTGGCTGTAGTGGAAGCGGAAGGAATGCCAATGGTGGGAATAAAGTGTGCCATTTTTGTGAATCTATCGATCACCACCATGATTGTGTCGTGTTTCTTGGAGGGTGGTAGATCGACAATAAAGTCCATCGAGATTTCAGACCAGGGAACCGAAGGAGTAGGTAATGGGCGGAGAAGGCCCATTGGTTTTCTACGTAGGGTCTTGGTACGAGCGCAGGTGGTACATGAACGGACAAACGAGGTCACGTCTTGGTCTAGCAAGGGCCACCAGAATTGGCGTCGAACTAGGTCTGTGGTCTTTTTAATGCCCCCGTGTCCGGAGAGGAGAGAATCATGGCATGCTTGTAGAACCTTTAAACGGGCCGGGGTTGGTACAAATATCTGATCATGGTAGTATAGTAAGTTTCGGGTACGATGAATAGGAGGGTTAGTTCTCGGGACTACGGCTCTGCGGGATAAGGAGCGAATAAAGTCCATGAGGGATGGTTGGTGTGTGAGGAAGAGACTGGAAGGAAGAATAGTATCCGGTTGAGTCTCGGGACAACTTGATACTGTAGGTAACCGAGATAAGGCGTCTGCTTTGGTATTGCGGGATCCAGGGCGATACGTAATATGTAGATTAAATCTCGTGAAGAAGAGAGCCCACCGAGCCTGCCTAGGGCATAGACGTCGTGCGGAGCGAAGATACTCCAGGTTCCGGTGGTCGGTATATACCGTTACTGGATGTTGAGCCCCTTCCAGCAGGTGACGCCAGGTGTCCAGGGCTTGTTTGATGGCCAGTAGTTCTCTGTCCCCCACACTATAGTTCATCTCGGCCGGTGTGAGTTTACGCGAGTAATAGGCCACAGGATGCAAATTTTGTTTCTCCCCATGTCTTTGGGACAGGACTGCTCCCACCGCCAGATCCGAAGCATCCACCTCCAGGTGGAACGGTTCCGCCACCATGGGTTGAATAAGGATGGGAGCAGTGGTAAAGTGTTGCTTGAGAGCATCAAACGCATTCTGTGCCTCCGGTGTCCAGGCAAAACGGGAGTATTGACGAGTCAACTTGGTGATGGGTGCAATAACGTGAGAGAAATTCCTAATAAATTTGCGATAGTAGTTCGCAAAACCAATAAAACGTTGGACCCCTTTTTTATCAGAAGGTACTGGCCACTCCACGATAGCTGACACCTTTTTAGGATCCATCTGCAGGTTTCCAGGCGTAATGATGAATCCCAGAAATTCTACCTGAACAGCTTCAAATTGGCACTTCTCCAGCTTAGCGTAAAGGTGGTGTGCACGTAGACGTTCAAGAACCATTTTGACTTGGTTACGATGATCAGACAGATTTGATGAAAATATAAGAATATCATCCAGATATACCACCATAAAGATATCCAGATAGTCTCGAAAGACGTCATTTAAGAAGTGTTGAAAGGTAGCCGGGGCATTACAGAGCCCGAAGGGCATTACCAGATATTCGAAATGTCCATATCGACTTCGGAAGGCGGTCTTCCATTCGTCTCCTTTACGTATGCGGACCAAATTATAAGCCCCTCGGAGATCAATTTTGGAAAAGATCCGCGCAGTTTTGAGTCGATCCAGGAGTTCAGGAATGAGAGGTAATGGATATCTGTTCTTAATGGTGATCTTGTTAAGTTCCCGATAGTCTACACATGGCCGCAGACTCCCATCTTTCTTTTCTACAAAAAAGATTCCTGCGCCTGCTGGAGAAGTGGAAGGTCGGATGAACCCTTTAGCTATATTTTCTTGGATATAGTTCTTAAGGTGCTGTAATTCAGGTTCCGATAATGGAAATATCCTGCCGAATGGAATGGGAGCGCCAGGGAGGAGATCAATGGGACAGTCATAAGTCCTTTGTGGAGGGAGTGTGTCAGCTCCCTTCTTGTCAAAGACATCACTGAACCCTGCATATTGTTTAGGAATACGTGGATCAGGAGAAGGAGATGAACAATCAGGAAGCAATAAAAGCGTAGGACGGTCTGTCAGGCAATGATGGTGGCAAAACAGGGATTGGAAGGAGAGGGTCCCCTTGGACCAATCAATTGTAGGATTATGTAGTCTTAGCCAGGGTAGGCCAAGAATTACTGGAAACATAGGTGACGGAATGAGGTCAAAGTTCAAGTATTCCGTGTGGTTATTCCCCAATAGAGCATGAAGTGGTGATGTTTCGTGTGTAACGGGTCCAGTGGACAGGGGAGACCCGTCGACCACTTGTATGTGTATAGGAGCCGGCTTGATTAAAGTTGGTATATGTAGTTGCTTGGCAAAGTCCTGATCCATGAAGCAACTGCTGGCTCCAGAGTCAACGATAGCAGAAACGGTGGTAGAATTATTGGTCCACTGTAAGAACAAGGAGATGTACAGGTGAGGAGAACCGTCCTTGGGGAAGGAACTTAGGCAAACTTTATCATGTGCGGACTTACCCTTGGGAGGGCGTCGCGGACAGGTAGATATCAGATGTCCTGGTTCACCACAGTATAGACACAGATTATTCCTCCGGCGACGGGCCTTCTCGGTTTCTGATAGTGGACCACGTGCCAATCCGATCTGCATAGGTTCCTCCGGCGGGGGCATGATTGCTGGAAACTGGAGAGGAGGACCGGTAGGAACCGTAGGAGCAGTATGAACCGTAGGAGGGAAGTGGCGTCTCGGGGTAGGAACGGCTGAGGCTACGCGTTCCAGGCGTCTTTCCCGAAACCTGCGGTCAAGCTGGATGACCAGATGTATGAGATCTTCTAAGGAATCAGGAATGCCCACACGAGCCAGCTCATCCTTTAATCCCTCAGCCAGGCCCAGACGGAACTGATCTAACAGTGCTGGTTCATTCCACTTGCTTTCCATAGCCAAGCTTCGGAATTCGGTCACATATTCCTCCACTGGTCTCTTCCCTTGACGTAAGGCGCGGATGGCAGCATGAGCAGAGGTAGTGCGGAAAGGATCATCAAATAAAGTGTCCATAGCGTGACTGAATTCAGCCCAGGAATTCAGGACTGGATTGTTGGTGCGTAGTAGATGGTGAGCCCAGATCTGTGGTTCCCCTGACAGTAAGGAAATCACGGTTCGTACCTTCACATGATCGGAGGCGTAGGTTCTGGGTTGGAGAGAGAACAGGAGTTGGCAAGACGTCATGAAGGTACGGTAGCTGGCTCTGTCTCCTGAGAAGCGTTCGGGAAGAATAGCCCTGGGCTCAGGAGTAGCAGCAGCAGCAAAGGGCCCCTCCATGGGTGGAAGCGGAGCGGGGGCAGGAGCTGGTTCCCCAGGGCCAGGAGGGTTGGTTTGAAGTTCATGGAGCTGGTGCTGCATGTGCGCATGGCTGGCTTGGAGGTCCTGGAAGGAACGAGTCAGCGCCGTAATCTGTCCTGCGATTGCTGCAAGAGCGTCCGAAATTCCTGCGGATTCCATGTCGGGGCTCAGTTATTCTGTGAGGTTCGTCTTACCAGAAGGAATCCGATGTGCAGGACTGGAACACACTTGCTCAGAAACAGAACACACGCAAGGGGCCTGGTGAGGGTTACAGGGCACTTGGTAGTGTAGCTGTAAGCACGAGTGGTCAGAGGGAAGCCGTTTAGTAGACCAGGGTCGGGATGCCAGAGGTACACGTAGTCGGTATGGATAGCCGGGGTCAGGATGCCAGAAGTACACGTAGTTGCAGGAAGAGCCAAAGTCAGGAAACCAGAGAAACACAGGAAGCCGTTTAGCAGACCAGGGTCGATACCGGGAGGACAGGAACGAAGCAAATATAACAAGTATATAAGTCACGGAGGAGCTCAGGATATACGGACAGGACCAGTATAACTGAGCACTGTGGATACTGTGCTCAAGGTTTAAATAGCCCGGGGGGGCGTTCCCTGACGTCCGGGACGTGATCGCGTCCTGCGTCGCCATAGCGACGCGGCAGAATCCAGCCGGCGGTCCGCTTCATAAATATTCATGAAGCGGCCGCGTGCGCGAGCGGCTGCTTCTAATGCGAGTGTGCGGTGCCGGCGTTTCTGCCGGGGAAGAGGAGAGGACGGTCCGGAGCAGCTTAAGGTAAGTGCCTTACACACACAGTCACACATGCTCACTCACATACCAACACACACCAACATACCTACACACAGTCATACACATACATAGCAGACACATACTAACACACCCAGATAAATGCAGACACACAAACAACCATGCAAACTAACATACCCGAAACACAGAAATACACTTAGACATACACACTCTAATATATACGGACACAGGCACTCACCACACCAACATACCCAGGCACATACACATAAGCAGACACACAAACATACCCACACAAACACAATAACATACACAGACATGTACATACATAAGCAGACACACACTTACATACCCAGCCCCACACATGTATGTCCCAGACGTCCTGAATAATGGGGGTGCGGGTTACTGACAAATTCTTTCAAGGACGACAGTCTGAAACAAGGTTCAGCTCATGGGCCATTTACTAGGAGGATCAGCCTAATGGGACCCAAGTCCATCTGGTTCTATCTCATCCCTAATTTACCTTCTTTCTAAGAGCCCAGTTTTATGGGTATGAATGTATCATCAAAGGGCATGGTTGTTTTATTCATAACAAATGAGATTCATATTATGTCCATGACAATTCACCTTCCATGGACAAAATGTGAGGCCACCAGGCATTTGCACAGTGTGCCAGATCACCTGGTTAAATATAAGTGTTTTATGCATGCAGTTTTACAGAAAATTGTTAAATCTTGCTCAAAATGGACATAGGTATCACTGCACAGGTCCCCAGGACCTCAGGGTGGAGAGTCATTTAACGTCTCAACATATGAGGGGGAGGTATTGTCAGCGGACAATAGTGCTAGACCAGAGAGAGATATGCAGAGCCACAGTCCCCAGTCTCCAGCAGGCTTAGAAGTGGAGGCGGAGAATTCCACATCGACCAACCATGTGCAGGGTGGCTTTCTCACCGATGTAGGTTCCACAACAACACGTATAAATTTGAGGAAGGAGACTGGCCTGTGTCTTGTGCCTGAAGCAAATCTTCCTGTGAGAGCATTCGTGATTGTGGTAGTGGTGCTAGTGCATGTAGGGGAGCCAATGGTATAGCTATGCTACTGCTTCTGTAGAATGGAAGGAGCAACACATCTAACAGAGAAAAATTACTGGGAGATGTCATTGGCATTGTCGATGAGGCTATCCTTTTCCGCTTGTGCACAAGGTGGAGTAAGACCTACCCTCTGTCAGTCCTTAGTAGTGACTAATATTGTGCCTCACTACTACAGCCAGGATGTTAGTTAGTAGTGCTGCTTTTGCATACAGTTGTTGTATTTCTAAGAGGTTTGCTGGTAGTGCAATTTAAAGCCAATTCAGGAACAGTATTTTAAGAACTAAAACACATTGTGCACTTGCATAGTCCCCTATCCTGCCAATGTTCATAATTTATTGTTTTCTGTTCTGTAAAAACGATTTGGTGGTGCAACTGCCTTAAACCATACTGAGGAACAATATTTCAAGAACTAAAACACATTGCGTGCATGAACAGTCCCCTGCACTGCTTAATTTGTCACCAGTATTTTCTGATATAGTATTTTGCTGGTAGTGTAAACCTGCATCTTAAACCCGTTTCAGGAATATTCAGGACAGGCTATAGGCAAAGTAGGTGCTGGCCTAGGGCGCAGATAGCTTGTGAGCGCCTACAACAGGGGAACAGGGCCTGTTGGGGAGATCGTTGATTTCTCTCTAACCGGCAGTGCGTCGGACCACACTGCTGAGACCCGAGATATGTAATTTCCCACCACTCAGCATAGCTCACTGGCAGCATCACAAGGAAGCAATGAAACACAAGGCTTTTTATTGCTACCTTGCGATGCCAACAAGTATTCATGGTGCACCCCACCTCACTGCAGACTGACTTTGTATTACATCGATAGTAAGGTTGGGCGCACCATGATCACTCGCCAGCAGCATCGCTAGGGAGCAATTAAACGCAAGACCTGAGAAAAAGAAGAGATAATGAGAATGGGGGCATAATGAGAAAGAAAAGGAATGGGTAAAAGAGGGAACAATATTATAAAATTGGATTGATAATGAATAACGGTAGAAATAGGGATAAAGGGAAGAGATAAGGAAAAAAGAGAGACATGAGCGAGATAATGACAGATGGAGAGGTAGGATAGAAAAGAGAGATTAAAAAAGAGATAAGGAGAGATGAGGAGAAATAAGAGGAGACATAAAGAGAAAAGAGTGTAGATATGGAGGGAAAGGGGTAAAGAGAAGGGGAGAAATAAAGAGAAAGGGGAGAGATGGGCAGAGAGGCAATAAACAAGGAGATTGGGGAAATTATGACAAAGGGAGAGAGGAAGTTTGTGTTTTGAAAGTGTTTGTATGTTAGGGCAAGTATCTCTTAAGGCAAGCAGGTGTGTGTGGCTGCAAGGGCAAGTCAGGATGTCCATCCATTACTGTTCCTGTTTTGAGCCTTAAGGGTATAGAATGAATAATGTGAGCCAGATCCAGGAGAGACCCGATTGAGAGTAGACTTCGGACTCTGAGAGGAGTCACCGTTGATGCAGTCTGGGTGCTGAGGCGAGTCCTATTTGTGTAATCTCGGTGCTGCGGCAAGTCCTATTGATGTAATCTGGGTGCTTTGCAAATCCTATATGTGCAATCTGGGTGCTGTGGTAAGTCTTATGTGTGTAATTTAGGTGCTGGGCAAGTCCCATGATTCATTTTTTCAGTTGTGGTTTTATTTAATCTATAACCTTAATCTATACCTGAACTACATGGGGATAGGACAGTAAAGAAAAAGACAAAGGGTGCTGTCAATGCAGGGAGGCCTGCCATGTGTATGATCTGTTATCATCACCCTGCTAACAAGGCAGGACACAAATAAGAGGGGTGCAAGGGGGGGACCCAAACACGATTTTGCCTAAGGTGGCAAGAATCCTTGCAGCAGCCCTGGGGAAAGTAGTTCAGTAACTAAAACACACTGATCAAGTGGACTGTCCACACATTGCATTGTCACAAACAGGGCCGGCCTTTGGGGTGTGCGGCCTGTGCGAGACAATAGTGTAATAACTTTTAAGAAGGTTTATAAGTAAACATTATAATATACATAAAAAGTCTACAAACACCTCATTCCTCTTACAGCTGACATCTAAAATTAAACAAAAAGTGATGCATACCTAATATTTGTCTATAAATACTATACATACTAAACACTAAGCATGTGAGTTGTTTTCAAACATGAGACAAGCAAATTCATACACTTCGAGTCCTTTTTGTTTTTATTAGCATCAGCTGTATATAATTTGTAAAGCTGTGGAAAAAATATATATATAGTTTCAAAAGAAACCTTTACATGCCCTGGAAAAGGCATAATTTGTGTGGTTACTCTAAAAACAATAAACAGGAACAGCAGTAAAAACTCCAGTCTAGGATCTCGACTAGGATCTCTTATATGAGCAAGATCATATATGTTATAGCTTCCATGATATCTTGCCTAGTGACATTACATACCATAAGAATAAGGGGTAGCAATAATAATGCTAATAATAACAATTCTTGCCACTACTTTGCTGCTTGACTACAACTGCCATCACCCTCAGCCAAACTGATGATGAGGATAGTAGACCAGAAGACAAAAAGGGGTGCATGCATGTGTCTCTTTTTACCTAAATTGTATTTGTTTAGTATATTATGGCTTTTTACGCTTTATTTTATGTGTGTCTTTCCTGCCATACATAGCGATATAACAATGTTATGCTTGGCAAATGCTGTGGGCTGCTGGTTGACAGAGCCCCATACTCACCTGAAATGTCATCAGGCAGCTGTAGGCCTTAAGGTGCAAGGGCTACCTCATCATCGGCCTGCCTGTAACTTACAAAAATAAATATATACTTTATGGATTATTCATGTTTTTTTGTTTGCGACTACTGTTATAAACCAGTATACTAACTATAAAAACATCGCCAGACTTCAAAACAGCAATGTATTCCTTCTAATATACTACAATGGACAAAAGTATTGGGGCACCTGACCATTACACTAATAGGGACTTTTATGACATCGCATTCTAAATACATAGACATGCTGAAGGGGACATACCAAGATATTTTGTACAATATTTTATGTGCAAAAAGTTGGGGAAAGCCCTTTCCAATTCCAGCATGACTGTGTACAAAGCAAGTTCCATAAAGACATGGTTGTATGAGCTTGATGTGGAAGAACTTGACTGGCCTGCACACAGCCCCAACCTCAACCCTATTGAACACCTTTGGGATGAACTGGAACAGTGATTGTGAGCCAGGCCTTCTTGTCCAACATCAGTGCCTAGCAATAATAGAAGTGGTGAGCAGCACTAAAAAAATCAACAGGTGCACGAGCCAGGCTCCACCAGGACCCTTAATAACAAATAAACAGATGAAGGCTCAGCACTTCAAGTTGTGAGGTGTTTTAATGTCCACACACAAACAGTGGCCACTGTGTGTGGGCATTAAAACATCTCACAACTTGAAGTGCTTAGCCTTTGTTTATTTGCAACATCAGCGACTGGCCTCACAAATTCTCTACTGAATCAATAGGCAAAAATTCCCACATAAGCACTCTAAAATCTTGCGGAAAGCCTTCCCAGAAGAGTGGAAGCATTTCCCCTGACATCGCAGGAAACACACCCATTTAAAGCAGAAACTGGGGAAGACCGCGCTTCCGCAGCCTGGAGGATTCGGGTGTTGACCTGGAGAACCCGAAAAGCAGCATTTCTCCCAGAGTTCTCTGGGTCAAACCCAGAGTGTTCCCACGTATGAATGCAATGGTCAGATGTCCTGATACTGTTGTCTACACTGACTAGCCACTTTATTGGGTATACCTTGGTTTGACCCCATTTTGCCTTCAGAACTGCTTTCATTCTTTGTGACATACTTTTTTTTTTACAAAGTGCTAGAAACATTCCTCAGAGATTATGGACATGATGGCATCACGCAGTTGCTGCAGTTTTGTCTGCTGCACATCCATGATGCAAATCTCCTGTTCCACCACCACCACCTGAGATATGGTGACTGTGGAAGCCATTGGAGTACAGTGATCTCATTATCATGTTCAAGAAACCAGTTGGAGATGATGTGAGCTTGTGACACGGTGCATTATCCTGCTGGAAGTAGCCATCAGAAGATGGGTACACTGTGGTCATGGTCAGCAACAATACTTAGGTAGGCTGTCGCGTTTCAACAATGCTCAATTGGTACTAAGGGGCCCAAAGTATGCCAAGAAAATGTCCCCCACACCATTACACCACCAGCAGCAACCTGAACTATTGATAGAAGGCAGGATTGATCCATGCTTTCATGTTGTTTACGCCAAAGTCTGACCCTGCCATCTGAATATTGCAGCTGGAGTTGAGACTCATCAGACCGGGCAACGTTCTCCCAGTTGTCCATTGTTCAATTTTGGTGAGCCAGTGCGAATTGTAACCTCAGTTTCCTGACAGGAGTGGCATCTGGTGTGATCTTCTGCTGTTGTAGCCCATCTGCTTCAAGGTTCGACGTGTTGTGCGTTCAGAGATGGTATTCTGCATACCTTTGTTGTAACGAGTGGTTATTTGAGTTACTGTTGCTTTCCGTCATTTCGAACCAGTCTGCCCATTCTCCTCTGACCTCTGATATCAACAAGGCATTTTCGTCCACACAAGTGCCGCTCATTGGATATTTTCTCTTTTTCGGACCATCCTCTGTAAACACTAGAGATGGTTGTGCGTGAGAATCCCAGATCAGAAGTTTCTGAAATACTAGACTGTCTGGCACTGACAACCATGCCATTCTGATGCTCGGTTTGAACTTCAGCAAGTTGTCTTGACCACGTCTACATGCCTAAATGCATTGAGTTGCTGCCAAGTGATTGGCTGATTAGCTGTTTGTGTTAACAATTAATTGAACAGGTGTACCTAATGACGTGGCCAATGAGGGTATATTGTGTATTTGCCCTATAATTTTCAGTAAGATTTTGGGAATTCTATGAATATATAAGGTATTTCCAAATTAATATGTTTTGGTCAGCCCAACAACTTTACTGACAATTGTTATAGTAACATTTATACACTTTTTAAAAAATCATTTTAACATATTATTCATGTTCAAGGTTGGACTATATATTTAAAAGTGATCAAAAGAAAACTGTGTCTTTGAAAAAAAAAAGGTGCAAATCATAGTAGAACAAGCATATTTTAAAAAAAGCTCCAGGTTTTTAGGTACAAAATACCTTCAGTAATGGAAAGGTTAAGTTCCATGCTAAAAAAAATAACAAGTCTATGGTTTATCATTTAGCAACCATCGAAGCATCAGTACTTGTTACGACTTTATGGTTGGGATCCCAACCCATTACATGATAAAAGAAGATGATATTTACTTGAAAGAAACTATTTCCCTGTGGGTGGAAGCAACCGAAAATGGACAAGTCTACAAATCCACAAACTTCACAGTGATACTGGAAAATGCAGGTAGGTTTTTTTAATTATAATAGTTATAATTATTATTATTTAGGAACACAATCCTGTGTCCTCCAACTCAGGAGCAGTTGTTATTTAGGAACACAATCCTGTGTCCTCTCTCTAATAGGGACAGTTTAGTTGTCTCTATTTGCAGTTGCCCTTGCTGATCTGTGAGTTAGTCAATCAAGAGTACAGAGCATGAGAAGTAACTAGGCTTCTCCAGAGCTTCAAACAGGTAATATGTATGCACTGCGTGGGTTAAGAGAATTGAATTTACAAACACACAGTGCTGTTAGCAATATGGCCTGCATTTACCACATCAAACTACTCAGGAGTTAGTGGCACCTTGGTGCAGTATTTCTTCAGACTCCCCTCTAGCGGTCATATTGCTGCTGCTCATATACTGTGCAATCAGCTGTAAAATAGGTCTCTGGGTAAGATAAGAAAGTTAGGTGGGAAGAGGGAGGGAGTGATGTGAGATGGGAATAGGGTGTGATTGACTGGTGTGTGGAGGGCAAGTTGTGATGTGTGATAAATGTGAAGGAGTGAGGTGTAATATGGCTGTTTGAACTCTTCAGGTCTCCAGACACTCTCCTTATTTTTCTAGGGCAGGAAACCGGTCTTTAGCCATGCCCACTCCCCACATGATTCTTCTCCCTCTTCCAACTGATTTAATGCTATCAGCATTAGTCTATTTGCCATTGCATGGCTAACTATGGCTCTTCATCCACACAAGGCCACTCACTCAGAGAAGGGGGAGCTTAAGGTAGACTACCCTGGGAAGTTTCAATGCATCAGTATTTCTGCATATCTTATTAGGACTGGGCTATGCTGCTTCTATGTGGGAATTTTTACTTATCTATTTCAGTGAAGCTGGATCCTCCGGAAACAAATAATGTTCAGCTTACTAAAGAGAATGGCTCTGTGACGATTACATGGAAAATAGTGGATCACCTTGCTTTGTCTCAACCTTTCCTAAAAAATATTCAGTATAAGACAAAGTATAATTCAGCATGGAGAGAGGTATGTTTCAAAATAGCAAAGCAAATACTTGGGTCTGTTATGTTAAAGAAAAGATGTTAATTGATACATATAACCCCTAAATGCCCATTACCAAACACACTAGTCAACACATAAATCATTATGTAATATTACTTCCCCACAAAATCAGCACTTAAACCAAAGGATGCGATATTACGTCAGAATGTTTATCAGAATTTATGTGATGGACCCCTTAAGGTCAGAGGATGTAATATTACGTCCTCTGCTGTTATCACTGATTGCAGCCGTGATTTGTGGCAGGACAACTGCAACCAAAACACGCCAGCAGCACCACTATCATGCATCTGATTGCTTGAGATGCCAATCACATGCATGTTGCCAATGTAATAGCTGTCTCACATAATTGTGAGGATGAAAGGAAGTGAGGCAAAGATAGCGAGGGGGAGTACAACAATAGCTCGTCTGCTAAATGTTCCCACATGGCCAGCCTTAGCCTCCAATGTGTATCAATGAGCCTTGGCTGCCCATGACTCTATTGTCGATTCACCATTTTTTAATGCTTTGGACCATTTTTGAGATGCTCTGACCCAGTTATAACAATTTGGCCCTTTTTTCCTGTTTCTAACACATCAACTTTCAGGATGAAATGTTCACTTGCTGGCTAATATATCCCACACGCTGGGATATATTATGACCACACAGGTGGTCATAATCTTATGGCTGATCAGTGTGTGTATATATATATATATATATATATATAATATATAAATAGATTTTCTCTGTTAGATTTTCTTTTATACATTTTTACTAAATTATCGTTTATTTACACATCTGTTAAAATGTGTTAAAAACTCTATAGTCCTTAAGTGTAAAAAAAATATATACCCTTAACGAGCAGGGGCTTGATTCAAAGACCTGTCTGATTAGTTTGATTTAGTGAAGGGGTTGAATCGCAACTGAAAGTGATTAGCAACATGATTTATAAAATACAAAAATAAAGAATAAAACTCTTGGCGCACTAAAATCTGAGAATGATAAGCAAAATCAGGAGAAGGCATATATATTAACCCCTTATGCCCAGGGATTTTCCTGGGTCAATGAACAGAGAGATTTTTCCATTTTTGTTCATTTTTCCAATTTTATTCTCTGATCAGAGCAATCAAAGCAATAGCATGGAAGAATTAAAATAAAAAAAAAACTTTAAAAAAAAAAGTTGCATTGCATTATTCTATGTATAGATATTCATACTCATCTTTCCTGTATGTTGTCACTGTGCTTCTCATCAAAACCATATTTATTTTTTAGGCATTATGTGACCTAGATAAGACAACTTTATCAAGATGTGTTACAAATGAAAATGATTTGAATATTTGCACAGGTACAGGGGGCAGCAACCCAATGGGCCTAGACACGGGTACAATTATTCTAATATATATATATATATATATACCGTATTGGCCCAATTATAAGCCGCATGGTGCTATTTTAAAGAAAGATTTATTTTTAAAGGAAAAAATACACATTAGTGGAATGGTAACACAGTATTTTATCTAATGAACAGGAATACATGCATTTTAACATTTGTGGTACCTATTATGCAGTTAGTCAGCATATGTTATATAGAAACAGAAACTTGGAAAGCCAATAGCTATTTTAAGGCCCCCCCTTAATTCATAATGCACCTTTATGCGCTCTAGATATGCCTTATACCCCTTATATGCCACTCTGCCCCCCCAATATGCCTTATACTCCCTATATGCCACTCTGCCCCCCAATATGCCTTATACCCACTATATGCCACTATGCCCCCTATATATGCCACTCTGGCAGAGCTGCAGGGGAACCTCCTCTCTGGCAGCTGGTGAACGTCCGCTGATGGGTGTAGAAAACCTCTGCTGCTGCCAGCACTTCCGCTGGGGCTTCTATGATGGAGCCCCGGAAGGTCATGTCATGCCAGCGCTCAGTCATAAAAGCCCTAGCGGAAGTGCCAGGCAGTAGCGGAATTTGCATTCATCAGCTGCGCTACGGGGGTCCTGGATTCTAAGTAAAGAGAAAAAATACACCTGCCCGGTGCCTGAAACTGCATGGCCCAGGTGTCAGGCTATCTGAATTGTTCATCCCTAGGCTAAACCCCAATTGTTTCCACAGCTCCCTCTTAGTAGCTAACTCTGTCTCCTGTCTGTCTGGCACACTCCTGTTTGTGTTTTTGTGGTCAGCTTCCCTTAGCTCCCACCTTTTATACTACTGTCCTCTCTCCCATTTACTCTGACATTTACATTGGATTGGCTGGCTTCTGTATGTTCCTTCCCTTTATTCATATTCCGTTTTGGGAGTGGTCACTGCGCACACTATATATATATATATATATATGTATATGTGTATATATATGTGTGTGTGTGTGTGTGTGTGTGTGTGTATATATATATATATTTATATATACTGTATTTGCTTGATTATAAGACAAGGTTTTTTTCATATCCCCCGTCTTATATTCAACTTCGTCTTATAAACAGACCTCAAATAAAGGTCTGACTGTAAGACTATGATCCAGATCCCCGTAGCACTGCTGGAGAGCTGGATCCTTCTCTTTGGCCACCGGTGATGCGCGTGGACAACCTCCGCTGCCAGCACTTCTGCATTTTTCTCAATCATAGTTTTTATTAAATATGAAAAAAAGTTTACATGTGAATGAATATTTACTAATAGGTGCTTTTCTTGTCTTCTACTTGTCTTCATATACTGCTTTGAGTGAAAGGGGAGCCAACATCAAGGAAGAACACCTTAAGATTTACTTTAAGGGCTATCGTATGCCCCATACCATGTAAGGGGCTGCCTTTTTCTTTCACACAGAATATTTCTTTTATCCACTACACTATATAGCTTCCTTTCAAGTGCTCTGTAGCTATTTTGTGTATGTACTAGTTTTTTGAGTGGCATATCAGGGGAGAAGAGGAGAATATCAATAAGTAAGGTACATTATGAATTAAGGAGGGAACTTAAAATCGTTATTGGTTTTCGAAATTTTGGTTTATATATAACATATGCTGACTAACTGCATAATAGATACCAAAAATGTTACAATACATGTATTTCTGTTTATTAGGTAAAATACTGTTTTACCATCCCACTAATGTCTATTTTTTCTTTAAAATAGCCCTAAACTTTAAGGGTGCAGCCTACAATCGAGCCAATACAGTACATGTGAATCTGCCTACGTACACAATAATACACAGGTACGACAAAACACACATGCCTTACAGCAACACAAGATTTTTAAACACTGTATCGTACTATTGAAACATGCTTTAATTAATTTGAATGGGTAAACTGTACATGACTATGGCATCAACTGAATGATTTGTTTTGTGTTTCCCTAGAAGTTTGCATTCTCTTTCTAGATAAGCACTTGGCACACCAAATTCGTATTCGACACCGATACAGAGAAGGAATATGGAGTGATTGGAGTGACTCTGTATATGTACCAGCAGGTAAAATTGGTATACCAGAACTCTAAATGCTATTGTCTATATTGAATTTCGGCATGTAGAAATGTAGTCTTGTTTTTTACAGTAATTAATAGGAAAGTACCATATGTTCCCTAAGTGGGAATTTCCCTGAGTATTTCTTAGAATCCCCCACCTCCTTAAACATCATTGAGGGGGGTGGCTAATTCCCATCATACTTAGTGATGAAGGAGAGTATGATGTACTTTGTACTGTGGCTCTGAATGGAATGTACCGTGTTCCCTTTCTCAGGTGGCCATGATATTCACATGAGTATTTCAGGGGTGTACCAATGTTCCACAACATTAGTTTATTGTCCTTGGTTTGTGTAAAGAATGATCCTGGAGAAAACTTTCAAATAATTTACAATGTGGTGCGATTTCTGAATAGGAACCAACCTATCTCTCTCTCTTTTTTTAAAGATATCGGTCATAGCCCAAAGATAAACTATTCAATTGGAAAATTAACTCCAGGAAAGAGGGAGCTCATTTTAAGATGGCAGGTAAATGTACATGTTTGGCACAAGAATACATGTGATAGATATACGTTAATACTATTGTCTCCAGCTAAAGATAGCATTGATAATTCTCCATTACCTAGTGTAACAATGTTACTTAACTATCTTCTGCTTGAGGACAACAGATCAGGCTCAAACCCTAGTGCATTGCCAGGATCCCCCCAGACCTCTTCACAAAGAGGTATTAGCAGCCATAACAGTTGTAATGTCTTGTCCAAGGTCATTTTACTAAAACATAGATGAGCAAAGTCTCAGTACAGGTTCCCATAAAGAGTCTGCTCAAGGTTCATTAAGTAAAACAGGAAACACTTGTAAATAAGATCAAAATGAAAGCAATCACATCACTAAACACATCAATAAAGAAAGCTTGCAAATGACAGCAAATGAAAGTACAAGCACAAGGCACAAAAGACCACGAGGTTCCAAGATCACAGCATATAACCAGCCTGTCTGGGTGTAATTACCGTTATACAAGATATTATCATAAGTGGGAAACTGAACTAGTGGGTACCTTAGATCCAAGCCAGTCGACAAAAAGTCCCTAGTTTGTTGGTTAATGTTAATATGTTAATAATTAACAATGTTAATAAACCAAATAGAAAGCAGAAAGTTTTAAAGGTAGAGCTGTATATAGTTTATATTATAGTGTTTAGGATAAGCCATTCATTGCCCTGATGAAGATATTCCAACATAGTGTGGATTAAAAAGAAGGTGTTCATGCCCTCTAAAGTGCTTTGTCCATTACTTTTGCTATGGTAGTCCTAAAATACAGTTGAAGGTTCATCAATCTTTGGATTTACTGCAGAGACAGCATGATGTTTCTAGAGACAGATATAAAATTCCACCATCGTCCTTTCTCAAAATATTTTGATTTCTGACGCATACCTGGGAACTGTCCCAGGTATTGGACTCAGAGTCTCAGTGTTTTTACCCCAATCTCAGGGTGAATGGGCAGATTTTCAGGGTCAGAGTTTGAAACTAACTCATTCCTATTTGACACTGCTGTGATCAGAGTCTCCCAACTGGTACTTTTGCTCCCAGTATGATATAGTTAATCTCCATGCTTGAATGCACGTGAGTCAAATTGGTGCAGGTTCCATGAGGGCCAGTATTAGAGCCATTTGGGTTACATATGTGGTGGGTCACTTTGTAGAATCTTCACAATGGGCAACTAGTATTGTAAACTTCTCAGGGTCAGCTCATTTGGAAAGTTCTGGGGTATGCTAATGTGCTTACACACTTTACATAGCTTACATTCTTTACCTACAGAAGGCTACAGAAGAACAAGGAGATGTGGAGTATAACATAAGCCTAGAATTTCTTTCATGCCCGGGAGTAAAGACGCATTTTAACATAAAAGATGATCATCTAATTACTAATATATCTGGAGCACCCTATCAACTGACAATGGTGGCATTTAATTCAGCTGAAAAGGCCCCTCCCTGGTCTTCTGTGATTAAAGAGGATGTGACAGGTGAATACTAGTACTGCTTTTATACAACATGGACTGTGCTGATAAAATGTTTTACTTAAGGTAGTATTGTCACAATAAAACATGAAAAAGAAGTAGAAATACAACTTGAAGGCCTTCTCTATTCTCTATTATTGTGCAAACAAAAATATATTATTTTTGTAAAACTCTAAACTTTATGAACTACCCAGAAGACTACTTACAATCTATGCTTAGCATAGCAGCAAATTCAGAGGTGTGTACCGGTGAGACTATAAAGCAGTCCTATTTTTCAAACAGCAGGTCACAGTCACAGATGTGGTGGATTTTTTGTCATCTGAGGCCACCACCATGTGTTAAGAATTCATGACAGCAGCAAGTGATTCATGGAACTAGCTTAGAATTATTCATTAACTAATTATTCACTAACATAGTAATTCTATGTCACAGTTATTGAGATTTGAAGTCATACATAAATATTGTGCTTTATAAGCAGCAGGCTACTATTTATCTGTAAACTGACTGTGAAAGCCATTGCCTTAGCATGAACTAGGTACAGAACCTATAGCAAGTTTCTACTTTGTGTAAGAAAATATTGAATGCACTAATAAGCTCTATCTATTTAGGAAAACCGTTTGAAAGTGTAAATTTGTTGGGAAGTAGTGGGTTGCGAGTGACGTGGAATAAGGAGATTACGGGAAAAGCCACATATTGTATTGCCTGGAAGTTAGCATCAAAGGAGTGGATGTCTCCCAACTCTTTATCAGGAGACTATGAGGACAAGGAAGCAACTATAATCACAGGTAAATAGAGTTATATTATTGACAGATATTGGCTAATTTAACTGAATTTGTTTTGGGTTGTTGCAACTAAAATAATTATGTACATCATATAAAAAGAAAGTTCATGGTCATAGTATGATGCATCATTGTAAGCATAGCAACACTCAATAATTGATGGGACTGTGATGTAGCAGCTAAAATTAGTGACAGGAGACACCAACTGATCCTGATGTCAATGGCGCTATCATGACAGATTTGGCCAGATTGCAGAAAGTGCCAGCATAAAGACATTGGCACACAGATTACACGAACAGCCGAATTGTTTATCTTTTTTTAGAGAGGGTGCTGATTCCTTGACATTTACAAAAATATAGAGGCATCAACTGTAAATCGTAAAACGGTTAATTGTTTTAAGACATTATGTATTTAGATGCAATGTCATAAAATTCCCTGTTGGTTTAATGGTCAATGTCAATACTTTTGTCCATACAGTGTATGTACTTTCAGTTGCAGTTGTGGCAACAGACAAAAAACTATGGCAGCTGCCCCACAGACCAGTTTATTACTATTCAACTTGCTAAATTATCCACAAACCCTGAGTATAGAACAAATAAACCTTTTGAATTTGATTTATGCCTATGCATTCAAGGAGGGAATAGTAAATCTGACTCTAAACTCTACTGGTTCTTGGTTTTGGTTTAGTAATGTAGCTGGGATGTGAAGTATATACGTTGACACAAAACATTGTGTCAAAAAAAGAACAGGACATTATGATTTATGGCTATTGTAATACTTGTCTTCAACTTATTCAGTCTTTGCACAAATTTAACCATGGCTAATACGATAGATTTAAATGTAATAATCAAAAAGAGATAACATCACATTCATACTATCTGTTAATCTCCATTACAGATTTTCAACCAATGCAATGTTACCAAATAATGGGACATAAAATTAGCTCTACGCAGTGTACCATTGGAACAACATACTACTTCAAACGTAAGTATCCCTTTAATGTACCTGAAATTTTTCTATTAATGTAAAATTTGATTTAATTCAATAACTAATCCTCGGAAGGGTTTGGGCATTAAGTCATGTGTGCATCAGAATTTACTATTGCACCTATAAAAATGGCCCAAATAACTTTAGAACATCATAGTATGTTTAAAGGTTTTTGCATTGTCATATGGAGATAAGGCTGCTAAAATGGGAGATAAGGCTGCTAAAATGATGGCCTGGACTCTTCCCTGTCAGCAGGAGCCAGAATCACTGGAAAATATAATAATAATAACGGTTACACTTAACAGTGGCAGACTGCCAGAACAATTGTTTAGAAATTCGCTCCCGAAAAATTAAATAAAAAATAAAATATAAAAATTATTAAAAGTACCTATATGTTTTACTAATAATAATTAATACATAGTACATAACGATGGGTCTTGGCCATCTACCTGTACTCAGGGAATGTTGCTTATGTTTTTTCCCCAGCCATGGCAACATATCTGTGAAATAAATCCTAAAAAAGGGTTTTTTAAATTTTTTTAATGTTACTGAATATTGTGCTTTTTCTACACGAAAACAAAAGCCATATTTGTCCATAAAAACTTTATAGGGAAGTTATGGATAATTAACCCCTTAATGACAAAGCCCCTACATATACGGGCTCCAAATGCATTGTTTTCAATGGGTTTAGGGACCGCCCATTGTCCTTAAGGGGTTAAAATTATGTATCCGTGGTCAACAGTAGCATATTCTAACCTTGGCTAACTAGGCCTAGGACAGGGCCCAAGCCTCCGTGTCACATTACCAAGGGCGGATCTCAATATCAGGAAACCTGCCTCTGCCGTACCTCAATGGACTGATTTGTGAGATTCCACATCTCTCTTCTGCTCAGCGGAGCCTCTGGTGTGACTCTTACCCACACAGTTTGCTTCTGAACAAAGAAATCCTATTCTGGCACTTAATATGAAAGTCACACGGCCTCACCTGCTGCAGATTGGTCACGGGTCACTGGCTTGGGTCAATCCTAGGGCAGCATCCCACATACATAGGCCACTGTTTATATATGAGTTCAGAAGACTGTTTACCAAATGTAATGCCTAAAATCCAAATATAGCATTTACTTATTCTTCTAATTTATTTAAACACATTTTTCTTTATTTGATCGCAAGAGATTGTACAGTGAATACATATATAAAATTATATATTTAAGTAGAGATAGAAAGTATGGAGGGACCTGCTCCCCAGAGTGGCAATATAGTGTTACATGTTAACATCTTATACTATAAACCAGATGTTTATTTTTCATAAGTATTCAGTCATTTCAATTCGTTGCAAACCCTTCTTATTATGAATTGGTTGAGTTTCACTTGAAAGTTCACATGTATATAATATACATAATATACAAATACATTTAATAATATTTGTTCTTGTGGATTAATTCACAGTGATTGCCTTTGGCATTAAAATTGAAAATACCATGATGCCTATTTTCTTTTAGCTTCACAAACTATAGGGCCAGGAAACCTTACAGTAATGAACCTCACAGCCCACTCTGTCTTAATGAAATGGGAAGGATTTGATCTTCGTGAATGTCAAGAACTATTGGAGACTTGGGTCATCATTATCACAGACACAGAGAAAAATATCACGATAGGTCAGTTGATATACCTTTACAACTTACTATCTTATAATACCTTAGTGCCTTTGACTAATTATGGTTTTGTCTGTGTGATTTATGAAAAGGTTTAACAATATATGACTAGTTCCAACATCTCCTAACAAGCAAAGCATATTATTAATTTACATACAAATGTAGATAAATATGTGTTGGGCTGCACTGTATAGTGTTCCCTGGGCACGTTGTTTGGAAAATATGTATTTCTTGAATTACTGGGCCACCTGGTTGGAGTGTATGTTGCTAGCCCCCCAGTGACTAGAGAGCCCCTGAATGTCAATGACACGTGGAAAACCTTCAATGTATCATTTTATTTGATAAGGAAGTGATTCTTTTCTGCTCCCATCAACCCTTGCTTGTCTCACTGAATGCTTAACACTATAATTCAAACAGCACAGCAAGCATTTCTTACTAATGTTTTATTCAATATTTTTTTCCTTTAAATAGAGTATAATAGAAATAGTTCTGAAAACCAATACCTTGTGCAGAACCTGACTTCAGGAAGCCACTATACTCTAAAAGTTAAGGGGGTCACTGTCTTTGGGGAGGACAGTGGAAGCAGCCAAATGTCTATCATCACACTCACAGCAGGTAATCAGCAACATTTGACATAAATGTATAATGTGATGATTTTTTTGTATTAAGTGTTTACTTACACATATAGATATATTTTATCCACAGTATGCAAAACTCAATACCATAGTAAGAGTTTACATCTGTTCCACAGTGAAATATCTTATGTGTGTATGCCTACCTGATTAGCCTGCACAATATAATCCATATTCACATACAGGAAGCAATTTAAATTTGTTTTGAGCCAAAAAACTATACAAACACAGTTTAAATAAATAAAACTGGTCAACAGGAATAGGCTACCCTAATGGCCCACAGGCCTGTCCAATGGTCTTTACAAAGGCAATGTCCAACCTGGACCACCAACTCTCATCACCTTCATCCTCAGCACAACTGGGGGTTATGGGAGTTTTAATCCACAGGCACTTGTCAGCCCATTTGTAAATATATATATATATATATGTGTTTAGAAAATGTGGGTGATTTTTTAATTTGCAGGAGGTGTGCCATAATCTCTGATCTATAACTATAGTTTAGGTAACAGAACAAAACTCATATCTTCCTTTGGTTTTCAATACCACTTATATCCTCTCTTCTAACTCGACCAAGTTCACTGCCTTGGTGTCACACTTGCCATCTCCTTCATCCCTCACATCCAGTCCCTCACCAAATCCTGCCACCTTCACCTAAAAATAAGATCTCCCCAATCCGCCCATTCCAAAATGCTAATCCATTTACTTGTGATATCCCACTAGGATTATTGCAAGTCCCTACTAACTGGTCTCCCCCTCTCCCTCCTTTCACCTCTCCAATCCATCCTCAACACTTTCTCTGTCACTGTTCCTCATCTGCCGCTCCTCTTTGCCAGTGACTTCATTGGCTTTCCATAACCTTCAGAGTCAAATTCAAGCTCCTGTCCCTGACCTACAGAGGCCTTAACAACTCCACAGCCCCTTATATTTCTACCCTTCTATTCAAATACACCCTTAACCACCATCTTTGTTCTTCATCTCTTCTACCATCATTACCTCTTCCCACTCCCGTAGTCAGGTTTTCACACGTGCTGTGCCCCCTTTCTCTGGAATTCCCTTCTCTGTTCTGTCAGAGTTTCAAAAGCCCACCACCTCAGGCTGGATGTGAGGAGATGCATCTGAACACATTTTGTTTTGTATTTTCTGCCATTTCATATAACCTGTGCAAAAGTTTTCAAAAGTCTAGACTTTAAAAGAAAAATATTTTTCTTTTAACTGCGGATATGTTGGATTACTTTCCCTGCTCAAATTGTTTTGGACAAATATTAAAAATAAAATAGTTAGAGTGTCAGGCTCCTTAAAACCTTCATGCCATCACTTTCCTTGCGCACCGTGCAGGGAACCAATTAGGAACCAATTAGCAACCACCTATGTAAGGCAATCACTGTGTTTGGCTTATCACAGAGATTGGTGTGTGTTGCTAATCACATGGCACTCTAGGTGTCTCTCTGCCTCCTTCTTCTGTGTTCTCTTAGCAATGCCCTGTTTTCCAGTTCATTTGTGGGGAATTTGGAATTTTTTTTGGTAAGGAGAATTGTTTTAAAATAATGCTCTTAAATTGGTTACTAACATAACCTAAAACACTAAAAATATAAACATTTTAAAAAAGCTATAGTTTATGCACAACTTCTTTCTTCAATGTGTTTGTAGGGAATATGAAACTTAGTTTGTTGGTTGGTAGGGAGAAAAAAAATGTATTTTTCCTTAGTCCATGTGGCAACCAAACCTTGAGTCTTGTCCCGTAGGCCAGGTGCCAGATGAAAACACACCTCTTCCCAGTCCTATAAATAAGCACACACCCCTTTGTGTAGTAACGAGACGGGCACAAAACGTTTAATAATAATAATAATAGGCAGGGATATAAATGGCTGCGAAACCTAGGGATGTAGCAAGTCATCCATGGGTTGGGTAGCTGAGAGAGCTGCTTGTAAGATGTTGTGACCAAAAGCTGTGTCTGCTGAGGCCAGAATGTCTAGCTTGTAGTGTCTAGAAGCTGTTTAACAGATCTAGTCTATGGTCATGTTTGCATTTCCTGCCCAGGATGTTGCCAGGATTCATAGCGCTTGTTGTACAAATATATTTTCACATCCAGTTGGACTACACACTAAGAAGGGGCCATTGTTTTGTTTACTAAGGAGACAGTTAGGCCAAGATAAAACAGATATAGCGTAAAAAAAAATAGGGCTATTTAAAAAACAAAACCTTTGAAAATGTATGTGACGCTTAATAAAAAAAATCTCCTTTAAAAAGGTTATTAAACTAGCTATTGATTCCAGTGTATTTCAGTTCAGAAATGTATACAAAGAATACATAATAAGCAGTGATTCCCATCATTAATCAACCTTAATGCATTTAACGTTTAGCCTTTTCTTGCAGTTGTAAACAATGATATGTTGTGGCCTCTGATTATGGGAATATGTTTTGGCATCATAAGTACTGGAATCATTTGTTGCTTTGGCATAATAAGGTAAGGCTCTTATTATATTTTGAAGAAATTTATTTTCCTGGTTTAACCCCTTAAGGACAATGGGCGGTCCCTAAACCCATTGAAAACAATGCATTTTGAGCCCGTACATGTACGGACTTTGTCATTAAGGGGTTAATTTTTTCTGTTGCGGTATTGTGAAAGTGGCGGCATGAGGAAATATGCTTTTCCCAATGCCATCTATTTTTAAAATGATTAGCAAGGTCTTGAGTATTGAAATTAAAGTAAATATGTTTGATGTGATGCTGGGTTATTGTATAGGATGAGAGCATGAATTAGTAGTGAGAAAGAGAATTGGTGGTAAACACTGAAAGGTACAATAGGGATCAAGAAGGATTTCAACACCCCTTCCCATGCTCACATGCAAGTATACATAGACATTCATGCTGACATGCACTTATACGTAGACATTCATGCTCACATTCACTTATGCATAGACATTCATTATTATATACACATTACACTCAGTCCAGGTCAGAAGGGCCCTTTCTCAACGACTTTGAACTGGCATGGGGAGACAGGAACAAGTGGTTGCTAGGGTTGCCTGGGCCCCTTAGGGAGACGTGCTCCATTGCAGTTTCAACCAATTTAGTTATCCCACTGTTTGGGCAGGTTCCAAGGTAAAGGCAGTGGGTTAAAGTGTGGTACAACAATGGTTCAGAGTGCAGTAGTGATGCAGTAGTACCTTAAAGAGAGGGAGACATGATGTGCTTAATGCTGTAGAGCAGATTTCCAGGTCATTGGAGTATGGCAAGTTGGAAGAAGACGTGATTTCCTAAATAGTCCAGTATAGCTCTATCTTAACAGCGAACAGAAGCAAAGACTTGATCCTTGGAACTACATGGCTGTTCCAAGTAGAAGTAATAGTAAAAATGCCTTTTTTAATAATCGTTGGATCAAAGTATGTTATTTCCCCATTCAAGTGTTATAGTAAGCCGAGCATTCAAATATAATTATGTAACTATAGTTTTTATTTAGGTTAACTCCAGAGTTTGGAAGAGTCATTTTTTTATGCCTAAATGACAATCATCCAAGAACCATTACTTCTCAGTTCCACTCGGAGAGTAAATCTCCTTGTTCCCACAGATCTTGTTTTACAGATCATTTATGAGATTATGTAAATAATCATGTTTAATAAAGAAAATAGTTCTAGGAAAAAAATCTGGGTACTAACGCTAGTAAATATTTCAGACTCAAAATATCCTTGTGTCCAGCTCTTCCGGATCCTAACGACAGCAGTGCAACAAAGTTTGCTTCAGATGAGAAGAAACAAGTAAGTAAAAAAATAAGCTCCCATAAAGTACTATAGTAAACTAATCTATTAAACTCTGAACAGATGTGCTTTAAATGCTTAGTTGATCCCTAAATAGACCTACAGTATCTCACAAAAGTGAGTACACCCCTCACGTTTTTGTAAATATTTTATTATATCTTTTCATGTGACAACACTGAAGAAATGACACTCTGCTTTATTGTAAAGTAGTGAGTGTGCAGCCTGTATAACAGTGTAAATTTGTTGTCCCACCAAATATAACTCAAAACACAGCCATTAATGTCTAAACCTTGGCAACAAAAGTGACTACAAAGTGGAAATGTCCAAATTGGGCCCAATTAGCCATTTCCCCTCCTCGGTGTCAACTTAATGTAACCAAATAGCTATACTAATGAAATACTGAACAAAAGATGAAACACAGACCAAACACAGAGAAATAAACAAGACTATGTACTGTATGTGCGTACTTGCGTGGCTTTATTTTTTTATATATCCTATTATATAGCAGGATATTTCAATTTTCAAAGTCAGTAATTGAATTATTCTATTAAGCCTGCCTGTTGAGATAATGGTATAATTACATTTTCTAGATTCCTCATCATGTGTGTGAAAGCTATGAAAATGGGCATACAGGTCCTCTGATTGTAGAACCACGGACAGAAGATGGGCCTCCTGAAATAGTTAGCAGAGAAAGTTTTGTTAACCATTGGACTTTAACAATGGACCAAACAGAGAATGATAATCTGGTAACGTCTGAATTGGGAGATCTCCCATTTGAGTATAGAATGCAAATGATTGTAGCCTCCCCTGGAAATGAAAAGAGGCACATGAACCCTAATTTTTTTCAGCCAGTTCAGCAAGGTCACATGGCACAATAACATGATTCATTCTTAGTAATACCACCCTCTAGTGATGGAAACAGAATGGAGTTGTCTAAACCTCAAGCTCTTGCAGTAGCTCATTTTATTTTGGATTTGTTTACAGGTAGAGTCTTAACGAAATTTACAGATGTTCAACAAAAATATGCTTTAGTATATCCACATAAATTACAATATGATACTCACTGCCTTTTAACTTTCTTTTTGCTACTTTTATTATTCTTCAATGTTTTTCTGTTTATGTGGCCAATAAAAATAAAGTGAGTGCAAAAAAGCAAAATCACTATCAAAACAAAAAAGCAGTCAAAAGAAGCAAGTAGCTAATATAAAGTATTTGTCACATTGATCACATAGTCTAATAAAGTACATCTACTGCATGTACATGAAATCAAGTGTATTTTTAATATCAGAAGACAAAACTGAAATGCTTGTAATGTAAGTTATCAATCCTCCTACTCCTAACCTCTCCTTTGTTTTACTATTATTGATGCTGTTTTACTTTATTTGAATGTTTAAGTGTATCCACACATACTGTTTACGTTGACTTCCTGTGTTTTATACTGAATACTATATTTTAAATTACTTTAAGAATTTTACTATATACTATAAAGTTCAATGGACTGATTTACTGTCATGGTTCCTCAGCTGAGGACTAACCAGCAGTCTTTTTCTTCTTTATGTCAGCTGCCTTGCTTCTCTGTTACAACGGTCACTCACCTGACTGTTATGAGCCAACACCTTCCAGGCTGTTTTAGCAGCTAGGCCTATATCCTGTTTGCCCTTGTGTTTGTTTTGTGTTACTCCTGTGATCCCATTGCCTGGCTTTGTATGACTTCTCTTCTGGCTCCTGGTTTCTGTACCCTGATTTCGCTGACCTCCGCATTCTGTATAACCCACTGACTCTGGTTTGTTATTTGGACTTCGCTTTTGATTCACGATTCTACTTTTCTGACTGGTACCTTAACCCTAAACATTGTCTCTCTCCCTCCTCTTTATTTTTCTTCTTTCTCTAGCTCCTCCCCCTTTATCTCTACCTCTCTTCTTTCTTTATGTCTTCCATTTGTCTCCATCTCTCATCATTGGTATCATCCCCATTCTCCCTATCGCTGTCCTTACTCATTATCTTGTTTCTTTTTAAATATTTCTCCCCCTTTCCCCATCGCTCTTCTTTTTCAATATGTCCCCTTCTCACTATCTCTCCCTTCTCTCTCTCTCTCTCTCTCTCTCTCTCTCTCACACACACACTCTTCTTTTTCCTCTCCAACTCATTATCTCTCCCCTATATCTTTTTCTTTCTCTCTCAATTTTTTTTTTTTTTTACTATTTATTCTATACTATGTTTCGTCTTTCTCTTCATCACTTATTTCTGAAAACCTGTGGTGCAAGCCCTTCTTCTTACAGGTCTCTGTTCAGGCTCAATCATGGTGCGCCCAACCTTTGACAGGCCTCTCATTTTACTAATTCCCTTGTGATACTGTCAGCGATTAATGCTGAGTGCCGGTATATACTGTCATATCCCGATGCTCAGCAGTGAGGTCGGGCACAACGCCGGTTAGAGGGAGACCGTGTTCACCTCAACCGGCCCTGTTCCTTCAGTGGCGGGCAGGCCAGTCCTCCGCAGAATAGTCACTCCAAACTGATCTGCAATCTAGACCGGCACCTACTTTGCCTATAGGGAGAAACGGCCCTGAGGGGCCCTTCCTGTGTAATTGCTCCAGGACCCAATCCTTCTTAATTCGTTCTTGCCTGCAACCTGCGTTTCCCAAACACTGGTTCTGGCCCTCCATACTGTCTAGCATGCCAACAGTACAATAGTACTTTGCTGTGTTTGGTGCTAAAAGCACATGCACAGATCCCTTGCGTAACTGATGAAAAAAAAACTGAGGAAGAATCTGCCAGATAAACAGCTGTCTCTGTGAGACAAGGCATTCTCAGCATCTCCCTCTAATTGCTACTATAGTCACATAAGTATTGGGAATGGCTGTATAGGGATTCTTCCAAATGCAGATTTCATCAAGTCATAAAGTTTATGCAGACTGATGCCTGTCTCACAAACTCACACTCGAACCCAATCAGTCTGGCATGTGTGCTGGCATGATATTTTTCCTAACAGGGCGTGATGCCTTAGCCAAGGAGAGTTCTACCCATATAAAGAATATTGGGCTAACTACATTAAAATAATTGTCATAATATCGAGGATTTGAAAGTAAATGTAAACGGTTATTTTAAGTACACGAATGGCCTCAAGGAGAAAAAAAAAACACTTTATGAGCAATAGACCAGGTTCCTCAAGAGAAACCACATCTTCCCAAGAAAAAAAAAAAAAAAAAACCCACAGGTGATACAAACAGAAATGCCTACCTGTGCATACCATACCTCCATTTTGGCCTTCAATACCTTGGCTGCTAGACTAGACCAGGTGAGGTAGTGGTATTGTTTTTTGTTTTTTTCCATGAAAGTTTGAGTGGTGGTGTTCATGCATGAATAAGAGTATACTTCTATGTTTTTTCCTCACTTTCTTCTGCACTATAAATAGATATGCTGCTATCATCTGACAGCGCCTGTCCATCTTTGGACAGGAGTTAAAAGCATTAGGTTGCTGACAGTACTTTTAATAGTGGTGGTTGTGGTGGCACTGGTAATAGTTTTATTCCCTATTTCATCATAGAATAGTTTACAAGCAATCTCCACCATTGATCTCACCAAGACACTAGCACATGACTCTAAAATTGTGCCTTTCTTTTCTAGGGCCTGGGCCTTAGCTAGTACTGCTTATGCTGTATGTGGCTGGTAGTATTTCTGACTTTAAATAAAAAGGTGTATGATGTGGATAACGGATCTCCCTCCTACCAGATGAAAACGAAGAGAGCACAAGCTCTGTTCCTTCAGACCTCTGCTTCAGCACTCCCTAACACTGTGCTCCTTGATGGGCTGATTGGTGATTGATGTTTAGCATGGAGAGCTGAGCGCACCCAATTGAGCACTGAAGCAGAAGTCTGAAGAAAGAGGCCTTGTGCTCCCACCTCAGAAAGAGATAAAGGGCTGCGTTGATTATATTCTTAGAATGATTCACCAACATGCTCTGGAAAAACAGAATACATTTGCACCATATAGATCAGATTAAAGCCTGAGAGATAAGGACAAAGAAGTAAGCATGTGGCTGGAAAATATAGTGTTTGTAAGGGCAGTGTATGCGTATATTTTGTCATTCTATCCACACTTTTACTACTTTGAGCCTAAAGGGACTAGAACGATTGCCAATATTTATGCCTCAGATAGGTGCTTTTAAATAGTATTTACTGGGCGTGGGCTGATCTCTTGCTTTGTTGAGTTTTTTTTTTGTTTTAAATAAAAAAGCAAATGTTAAAATATCCACCTTGAACCATGTCCAGGCCTATCATTGTGTGTTGAGTGTTTGTATGGCTGTGAGTGTCAGTGTACGGGGTTAAAATGTGTGTGTGTGTTAGTATATAGGGTTAGAATAAGTGTTGGAGTGACAGTGTACAAGTTAGAGTACAATGCTAGAGTGTGTGGGTGAGTGTGTGTGTGCGTGGGGTGTCAGTGTACAGTGTTAAATTGTGTGTATGGCAGTGTAAGTTTTTTAAATATTTTTTGTGCTGTGCAATATTTGCAGGTCGTGACCAAACCTTAGGTGTCCACTTAATTAGATAGGACTCACTGAACTTGGGGTACTTTGACATAGTGGCGGGCTAAGCAATATATGGCCATATAGTGGGACAGAATCCCCAATATTTATGACTTAGGTAGGTGTTGTTTGAATGGTATTTGCTGGGTATGCACAGAAGGATTGCTTTGTCTTCTGTACTTATTGGTCATTATTATTCTAGCAGCAACCCTGAAATCTGAATGTTTACGTCTTATGCTTTTTAGGTTGTGTGCTCCCCTATTTTTCTATTAAAAAATAACTGCTCTGTACTCTACTCTGTATAGCTTCTTCACTGCTCCATCCTGCTAGGCTTTAAAATATTGACTCTCCAGTTGTAGCACGGCTACATTAAAGTATAGGCTGATGCAGGATAAGTGAATGAATGTGTGTCTCTGTATTTAATTGTGGGTATGTTAGTGTGTATCTGGGATATGTGATTGTGTCTGTACATCTATTTTTGGGTATGTTAGTATGTGACTGAGTATGTCTTGACATGTTATTGTGTGTAGGGGGGGTATGTTGTGTTTAAGTGTGGGTATGAAGCCCATGGAGCAGCGCGGCTTAGGTGGAGTGGGCCTTGACAGAGCTAGGTGGTGTGCATAAGGAGTGATTTAATTTAATTGGTTCAAGTTTGTTATGGGTGGGGTTGATATCAAGGGTATATAAGAGCTGATTTTTTTTTAATATTTAGTATATTATATTAACTAATGATTTACTGCTCTGGTAAAGTCCCGTATTTCCATGTTATTCTAGGTTATTATTTGGATATTATCCTCTATGCAAACTGTACTCCCTCCCCCAATGATTTGATATGATTTATTGTCAGTTTTATTTGAATACATATATTAACCCCTTTACGACAAAGCCTGTACATGTACATGCTCAAGGTGCAATGCATTTGTATTTGCTGCTTTCAAATGACTGCAATCACCACGACCGGTGGCTTTGCGGCATCCATAGAAGCCTCACAAGTGAGGTTAGCAGTGCACATTGTGAGGAAAGCCCCCCCCTCCAAAAAAAAATTGACGCCACCTTCTTCGTTGATCTGTTCGACAGCTAAAACAGAGCATTCAGCAACACAATCCCCCTACTCGCAACCACAAGTGCCATCAGTGAATGACACTGCTGCCACTCACTAGTGAAACGCTAACAATGTGATTAATAATTTAACCAATAACATCAATAAATAAAATAGTTAAAAAATAAATTTGTTAACATGTCAAAATAATTCCCCACTGTCCCAATAAAAACAGGGGCAGGATGACCACATGACAAATTTCCAAATTGAAAAATGCACACGTCCCAAATGTGTCCTTTTAGCCCCCAAACAACCCAATGAACCCATGCATGGGGGTATCACTGTACTCAGGAGTTGTGCTGAACACATATCGGGATGTTGTTTGACAGTTACATATTCCAGGAGCAGTAAATTCATACCAAAAGCACAATGTGTGTGGGGAAAAAAAGCATAAAGAAAATTACTGCCACAAACTTTTACCAAGGCCGGTAGTAGCATTAGTGACTGGAAAGGGTTAAAATATCATTATTTGCAATACCTTGGGCTGTCTAGTTTTCAAACATATATGGTTAATTGAATTGGCTAGCTTCAACGTGTCAAAATTCCAAGTTGAAAAACTGAATTGCACGTGCCTCAAATGTGGCCTATTACCCCCAAATAACCTGACAAACCTATGCATGGGTGGTATCCCTGTACTCAGAAGATGTTGCTGAACACATATTGTGATGTTGGTTGACAGTGGCCTATACGAGGAGCGGTAAATCATACCTGAAGTAAAATGTGTGTGAAAAAACCCACAAACGAGTTTGAAGATACCTGTGGTAGAATAAGTGCATGGAAATACTAGCAGTTTCAAATACCCTGGGGTGTCTAGTTTTCAAAAATATATGATTTAATGGGGTAAATTGCATTGTCCAGCTTCAATTCTGAAATCAATTCAAGAAGTATTTTGTTTGAATTATTTTTCTGCATATGCCTTGGTGCTTATATTGTTAGCTGCAGTCCTTTATATGCTGTCCAAAACACCATCTTGAGTGGGAACAAAAATTTTAACAGAAGTGTCCAATAATTTCCTTTCATCATCTGAAGATTGAAAACAAACACTCATATGGGCCAAAATGAGCAATATGAATGGCCTGTTCTGAATAACATGTAAAATACCCTAACCAACACAGAATTGGGAAAAATAAACCAGATTGCAATTGCAGGCAGGGTTGGTGCAAGGATTCTTGTTACTCTAGGCAAAAACTCATGTTGCCACCCCTTGTATACAGCCTTGAGGTTGGAGTTATATGAGCATATGTTAACAGCACCTACACTGCAGGCATAGATCAAAGGTTGCATACCCCAAAACACACCTATACTGCCCACATAGGACTTGCCCCCGGATCCAGATTGAATGCGCAGAACTGCACAGCACCCAGATTGTGCACAAAGGACCGGCCCCAGCACTCGGATCACGCACATAGGACTTCTCCAGTGGTTCTATGTAGGGGCACCTCCAATGCAGTGGACTGGATTGCCCTTCCAATCCACCACAGATACGGCACCCTGATTCTAGGGGACTAATAGAGCATCTAGCCTCTAGTCCACAGTAATTAAAACAAATCTATTTCTGGTGTTCATAATCTTTAAGAAAACTTTCATATATACAGTAGCATACCGAGAGGGGGGCGGTCTGCTCTGGGTGTAACTCATTAGGGGGGTGCCTGGACAGCTGCCTAACGTGGGCCTGCGTTAGGCTGCAGTCAGACCAGGGAAATCAGCAAGACAGGTAAGGGGGTGAGAGTGAGTGGGTGAAGTTAGTAACTTAGTAGCATGTCAGTGTTTAGGGGCAGAAATGGCACAGGCAGGCTGATTGGGGGCAGAGGTGGCACAGACAAGCTGATTAGGAGGGGAGGCAGAGGTGGCACAGGCAGGCTGACTTGGGGACAGAAGTGGCATAGGAAGGATGATTGGGGGGGGGCAGAGGTGGCACATGCAGGCTGCTAAACAGTCAGGGTTGTTTCAGGGGCAGCCCTGGAACAGACAGGCTTTTTCCAGGGACAGGCTGCTTTAAGGGCAGAGTTGGCCCAGATAGGCTGCTTTAGGGGCAGAGGTGGCACAGGGAGGTTGCTTCAGGGGCAGAGTTGGCACAGGCAGGCTGCTTCAGGGGGCAGAGGCCTACCATGTCAATGTCTGGCTCAGTGTATAATAATAGGGGTTATGTTGCACTACCATCAATGTCTGGCTCAGTGTATAGTAGTGGGACTTGCACTGTACCATATCTGTTCAGTAAATATTTATTTAAACTTTATTTATGAGTTGAGTTAATTTATTTTTCCAGATTTCTATTTTTTCCAGTTGACATACAGATAAGAATTTGTGAAATAAATATTCTGCCCATCATTTTTTGTGTGTGTGTGGGGGTGCCACGTACAGGATCCACACTGGGTGCCATATACAATGACCCTTTCTTCTTTAGGATGATAACTCCTTGTTGAGCCTGTCTATTCGAATATATCCACTTACTAAACTAACGAACCTCATTTATCTGAGCAAAACCATCTAAATGCCAGGCATTCTGGGAGCTCTTATAGCTCCCTGATTGTTGACTTGGACCACTGCTGTAAAATTGTCAGACCATATGCCAATGGAATCCTGAAGATTATTTGGTGCAAATATCAGCAGTACAAAACATACCGTCTTCTTCTAGATAGCGTATAGAAAAGAATCTGTGATGAGAATGCACTAGAGTAGTTATGCACTTGAACATTCTGCCATCAGCATATCCCTGCTCCTATCCGACTCTTGCAGAAAGTAATATCAAGCAGTCCAGGCTTGCAAGATTGGTTCAACTCAAAAGGGGTAGGATAAAAAAATATATATTTTTAAAACTAAATTATTGTAGATGTAGCAGCAGAACCACTTGCCAAGGTTTCCTCTTCTTGACTTTGACAGGTAGAGTAGTTCACAAGGGGGTTAGTGGCTGCGCTCTCATGGATGTGAATACCGTATTTGCTCGATTATAAGATGAGTTTTTTTTCAGAGCAAATGCTCTGAAAAATACCCCTCATCTTCTAATCGGGGTTGTCTTCTAATCAGACCTCAAATAGAGGTCTGATTATGAGACTAAGATCCAGATCCCTCCTGTCTCCCCTCCCCTATTTAACCCACACACACACACTTACCAGTGCTTCCTGCTGTATTGCCGGGGCAGCGGGTTGACGTTTACCCAATGCGCGTAGACAACGTCCACTGCAGCCGGAAGGAGGTGTGGCTAGCAGCGGGGGTTGTCTGCGTCCGTCGCGCAGACCTTCCCCGACTGTCAGAGATAAGAGTTCCCCGCACCGGTGCCGCACTCCCGAACTCCCTGCTGTCACATGGAAGCCAGGGTAATCAGAAAGAAATTAACACAATGTCCTTATTTCATCATTTTAATTTACAAAAGACTGCATGAAAGGAAGGATGCCCACATACAAACAAAAGTTGTATTATAAATCTTTCCCAGCACCCAAATTAGTTAGATTTGAATGTACGAGGATCAGTTTAAAAGGGAAGCAATATTTTGTAATTCACTGTCAATACAACCTACAACACAGTAGACTAATAGAACACATTTTTGGAACTGCTCTTTGGGGGCTACTGAGCCTGTATCATCTCTATTAACAAAAAGCTTCCCAGTCTCATATTAGAATATACATACTTAAAGGAAAAATAAAACAGTTTCAGAAGTTTAGCTTGACATTCCATCTGATTTGGAGTGAAGGGGCAACTGCTGGTGTCAACTGTAGGAGGGAGGTTTGAACTACGACAGACTTCTCCTCAAAATATGAGACTCCCACTTTCTGTGAGCTTGATTGTGTTCTTGACTTTTCATTCCAGTTGAAACGTCCGGTATTCCGTCTCTAATGACTAAAGTGATTTGGGTGGGTATCCAACTGAAGTAACCTCTTGCATCTTTAGTCCACCTCCCTTCCCTTAACTACATTGTGGTTTTGGTAAAAGTCTGGAAACAGGTCTTCATCTTAATTCATTTCATTCCTGGGCAGCAGCATCTGATCCCTCACGTTTCACTTAAAAAAAAATGTATATTGTCCCTTCAATAATTGATGCACATTGGAATGGAGAAAGACGTAAACCAACAATTTTTTTACATGCACACACATTGGTGTGGTTTGCAAAAACACAGCATTTATGTGACCACAGATATGGCTACTGGTTCCCATGCGCTGGAAATTTGCTAACATTGACCCTTAATTAGAGTCACAACCTTTACTGGCTGTCACGATGGTTGCAGTGTGACACTATAGATATAGATTAGAATGGGGATTATTGTGATATATAATATTTGACAGCATATAACAATATATACCAATAAATACAAGATATACTTACAGTTGCCTTGTGGATTTGAGCCAGGGGGAAAGGGTCCACCTGCTTTGAAGTCTGAAGAAAAACAAAATAGTGAAGTGGTACAAATGAGAACAATACCGTTCTACAGAAAAAATAGCCTCTCTGTCCCATGTGGGGCAGTGTGAAACAGAAGGGTAATGCTTTAAAAGTGAAAGCTGCTAATGCACCAGATCGGAAGCACTTACAATTAAAGTACCGTCTAAAGTTGCGTCTTCAAGTGAACCTTTGTAAAACTTACTCTCATCCCTGGCTTTCATGCGGGCGATGAAGGAATAGCTTTTGTTTCTACGGTAATTTTCATAAGGATCATCAAGGGAGACGCCTACACCTTTGTACTGGTCCCACTTGTCACGGATGTCTCCTCCTTTAATGGGGTCCTGGATTCCTTGCTCGTTGGCACCAAGTCCCCCAGCCCCACTCCATCCTGCACGGTTGGTTTCAATAAAGAAAGGTGAGCTTCCCAATAGAATGTGATGTCATGCACATTTATACCTTTCATAGGTTATTTTTATTCTTACATAAGAAATATGAATAATAAAACAATTAAGAGCACATCACTGGCATATGTAGGGTATAAGAGATCCTCAAAAGTGATCTCTATTAATACTAAGGGTTAGATAACTCACTGAATGTAGCCCAAGCTCTCTTGTATCTTACCCATTTTTACAAGCATCTGGTGACCCTTGTTCTCCTCCCCAAGACGGATAGTGGGCACGGAGGCTCCTGAACCAGAACCAAGACCTGATGAGGAACTAAACAAACAGCCAAAGCTATTAACAAAGCAGTTGACACAAAACTAATGTAAAGAGCAAGACTGGGAGAAAAAAAAAAATATATGGATTGGACACATCAATCGTAAAGAGTCATGACACTTACGGTGGTGTCGCACTGCGTGATCTGGACCTGTGTCTTCTGGTGGGTGAGAAGGATTTTGAACGAGATCTCGTCCTTGAGCGACTGCGGGAAGACCGAGACCTGCTCCTACTCCTGCAGCAAAATAAAGCATAGAATTTGAATCCACATTATCAGTAGACCTTTATTTCCACATAAAATGTCCACTGAATAACCAGTAGTAAGGTATGTGGGAGCATCAGATGTCTGCACCTAGGTACTGGTTGCATCTTACTGACTACTGGCAGGGAAACATATATCAAAGTGCTTGACTTCAATACTTTGCTAGGTAGCTATGCGAGACTTCCAAATGATGTGTGTGCTCCAAAATCAGCAAGGTTAGATTCCATGTATGATCATGCAGCAGATTAGGCATTGAGTCAAAATATGAGTGTTTCTTCAAAGGTTTTGGTTCCATTAAATATCTATGCTCAGCATAGGATACTTAAAAACTTTTTTGGTGTCTACAACAACATCCTACTGTAAACAATTGTAATTTTGGGCACATGTACATTCGAGCACAATACCACAAAAGAGTTACGTTACACAGCAGATTTACAGTAATGACATAACTTCATCATTCAGGCTACTGCAATAAAATATTATTTAATACATAAGACTTCAGCACACAAAACAAATACATTTTGAGGGGTTGCATCTAGTTTTTCTTGCTCTCAAGCAAGATGGAAGTGATGGCATGCATTACCTTGATCTAGACCTAGAATATGATCTAGACTGTGAACGAGACCTAGAACGTGATCCAGAATAGGACCGTGAGGATTTTGAAGATCTTGAGTTGGAGCGTGAGGAGGAGCGTCCGCGGCTTTTTGAACGGCTTTGGGATCTTGATTGCCTGCTGTGAAACACACGTTTTTGAGTGCTGATAACTTATTACTACTGTAGTATCCTCTAATAGCAATGACACGTTCTAATTGTGATTATTTAATGCTTTTCTCACCTGTTCCTCTTGTCCTGTCCTTTCCTTCGACGAGCCCTCATTTTTGCTCTGAAAAACTCATACAGGCCATTCTGTTCCCAGCCCTCACTGTTTAATAGAAAAAGCATGCACACAAATTAAATATCATTTCTAAAATATAGCCTAATATATATAATGAATAGATGTAACTTTTCATTTACTAACCTGTTCCTAGGTCTGTCATGTGATGGAGGACTGTAAAATGCCTCAACAGCAGCCAACAGTCTCTCACTGGGGGGCATTGGTGGGGGGAGTCTGATGTCCTTCGGGTCAAGAGGTTTGTACTCATGGTCTTCAAGCTACAAAGATGAGAGTGGTGAGTGAAGGGGGCAACAGCTGTACCAAAAATAAGGAATTTAGTTGCTACAGGACTGAAGCGCTCTAGCCAGCCTCAAAATAGTAACTCCTTAGCTTTATTTAATCAAAAAACAAAAAAACACACAAACACCAGAGGTTGCAGCAGAGCTAAAACCAGACTTTCAAACAACAGTTTACCTTAACCAAGGGAGCCATGAGCCCAGCCGGAAGATCAAAATAGGGAACATTAGGGACTAGGCTAGGGTCATCATGGTTGACATGTGGGGGGCCCTGTCTGCGCATGTGAGGAGGCTGCCCATTAAAGCCATGAGGTGGGGGTCCAAAGTCTTGGTGCTGTGGTCCACTCCATGGCGGGTGCTCATTCATATTAGGATGTGGCATCCTGTGGCCCTGGTGGTGGTGCGGAGGTCCCATATCTAAAGACCAAAAAAAAAAAAAGATGGAGGCGATAAACAAAATACTAAAAATATGTTGCATCCAAAACAGTTGTAAATGACGAATTAAAGAAAAAAAAATAGTTAATATGACAAATCATTGTGAAAATATTTTATTTTAGAGGAGTAATGTTAAGAGACTAAAACCGGAGGGTCCAAGGTTCAGATGTAATAAAGCTTTATTTTACCGAGAGGCAGAAGAATGGAACAGCCATCAGAAGCAGTTAAAGCTTTACATTAGAAAAAATGGGTAGACTTGGCTCCAATGGTTTTTAGTTCATGTGACAGTCTATGTTCCTATATGTTTGAAAGGCTCCCAGGTTAGTACCTTGTGGCCATAGAAAGAGAGCGTTATTTCAAGAGGAGTGCACAAATCAAATATCTTCAAACAAATTAAGTGCTGGGTGGGGTATTGGAAAAGGTTTTAAATGTCGCAATAAGGTTCCCTACAATAACTTACCATCACTCTGGCTGGTACTCAGTCTGTTCTAAAAAGTGTTTTTATGTTTAACCATATCGTGAAGCACTGATAATGTTATGTAAAGGAAAATGCACATAAAGACAGTGCACATGCAATGCATTACCTGCAGGAAACTCTCCTTGAGGATAATCAAATCTATGAGGGAATGGTGGTCTCTCAAACGGATGTCGGGGAGGGAAATCTTCTTGCATAAAGCGTGGTGGAAACCGGTTAAAGTTGTGGGGATGTGGGGGCTGGTTAAATTGGGGTGGGTGTTGCTGGTGAGGTGGGAAAGGTCCCCGAAAATGAGGAGGTCTCTGCATTCTGAAATGTGGATCACGTTGAGTTCCTCCCCAGGGAGGCTGTTCATGCTGGTTGGTCCAAGGAGCATCAAACTGATTGTTCCAGGGGGGTTCTCGCTGGTTGTTCCATGCCGGATCAGGTTCGTTGTTCCAGTTCGGGTCCCGCTGCTCACTCCACATTCCTTCGTGGCTATTGTTCCAAGGAGGACAGTGAGGAGGAGCTGGATGGTGAGGAAATGGGGGCTGTTCACAAGGCTAGAATGAGGAAACAAAACATAAGCCCCATTGGTATTATGTATTCATACAACATTTATTTAATTGAAAAATATAAGTATGTTGAGTGTAATTATGTTAATTAACTGTGTTAATAATAATATAAAAATGAAATGGTGTGGCAGATACATTGGATAAGTCATATTACAAAGTATTATTTGCAGTTTGAGTTGTTTCAGCCTACAACAATTTTAACAACAATCTCTCATAAAACTGGTTTGTGCTAAGAAAACTGCTATAGAACTTTATTCCCACTATGAGTTGAACAGGATGCAAAGATGGACAGGAGACAACTTCAACTTTACTTCAAGGAAGACAACTATAGGTGAATCCCACTAATAAGTTCTACATTATGGTACCCTGGTCAGACTACAACATTCCAACCAAATAACGGAAAGATTTGCTAGTTTCAGGGCCTTGGTGCTTATTCTATATTGTTGCGGGTGAATTATAACCTTAATAATGAAACACAAAGTACATGCCAAATACGTTTCAGTTTTAATATCACTTTAACATACTTTGACTTATTATTGTAGACTGTTTCTGTGCTAATGAGCTGCTTTTACCTGCTGTTGGCCCCAGGGAGCCATGGGCTGTGGCTGATCAAACCATGGTGGTTTGTTAGGTGGCATCTGTTCATGAGGGCCTGGTCCCCGTGCCCCTCCACTAGTAGCATCTGGTACAGTGCCAGGAGGGGGTTCAAATTCTGCAGGAGTCGGAATTGCTAAATTGGGTTTCACTTCCTCTGTGATAAAAAAGTAGCAGTAAAAAAAAGGTACTGAAAAAGGCTAAATGATGCAAAAAAATGGAATAAAGAACCAGGAAAAAGGTATAGGTAAAGAAAAAAATGAATACCGGGGAAGGGTAACAAGTGTACAGGTTACATGAACAAGCGAGAGAGTCTTGCGTTACCTGGTGGAGGTACTTGGGCTGGAGCAGTAACAGGGGCAGAAGATTGTGTTGGAGCCGCTTGTTCCGGGATGGGCTCCATCACAGCAATTTGAATTTGTTGCTGCTGCTGTTGTTTTACTCCTGCCACAAACTCCTCATGCTGTGTCTTTAATGCCTGGATCTGCTGCTGGAAGGCCATCAGTATGGGTTGCACCACGTTGGAATATTCTGCCAGCAGGGCAGCCTACATGTGGGATAAAAATCAAGAAAATGGCATTCAAGCATTCTAAAAAGGGATCTGCATCATTAAAGGAGCACAGAAATACAATCACTACCTGCAAAAAAGCTAAAAACTAGCAAATCCAAAAATGTTGGTTATCTGTCTTCACTTACCAAATTTTCCATTTCATATAGCAGATATGTTTTTTGTTGTATAAAATAAAAAAAAGTTTCTGTTTACACCAAGGAAGAACCAATGACTGAGCCCTTGCTGGCTAATTTTACAGAACCATTCCAACAAACATTGGATTGGCTGTCACAGGAAAAAGTGCTTAAGGTAGACAAGGCTCCGGGGTGAGATGGTATACAACCAAGGGTACTTAAGGAGCTAAGCACTATTTTTGATCTTTAACAACTATAGGTGTAAGGCAGATTCCGTGCCCATATTTAAAAAGGGGTCAAAATCCCAGCTTGGCAACTACAGGCCAGGGAGCCTGACATCTGTAGCGGGGGAATTATTTAAAGGGTTGCTAAAGGCATACATTCAAGAACACACCTTGAATCAGAATATAATTAGTAGAAGCATTGTTTTGTGAAAGACAGATCATCAAAGCCTTAGATTACATTTCTTCTAGGAGACAATGTTATGACTTTGTGTACTACAACACAATACCCCTGGAAAATGTAGTGGTATTTTGTGTTAGAACATCTAGGGTGTGTCTGTGGGAATCTGCACCCATTCAGCCAAAAGAGCAATTGAGAGGAATTTAATGGTGTTAAGGTCAAACTCGTCAAACCATATCTTTATGGACCTTGCTTTGTGCACAGGAGAAAAGTCATGATGGAGTAGGAATGGGCCTTCACCGAACTGATGCCACAAAGTTGAAAGCATACAGTTGTCACAGTTGGCACTATGCATTGTGGTAGGTAGCGTTCTCCTGAGAACTACAGATCTTGGGCTTGTGTGCAGCTATTCGATCATGGAAACCCATTTCATGAAACTCCTGTGCTGATGCTGCTTTTAACTCTGTAGTGAGTGGTGCTACAGAGAACAGTTAATGTTTATGTGGTAAGTACTTCAGCACCTGGCTTCCCTGCTCTCTGAATGCTAGTGGTGTACTGCTTTGTGGCCAAGCCGTTATTACTCCTAGACGCTTCCACTTTACAATAATAGCACTTGCAGTGGACCAGGGAAGATCTAGCAGGGCAGAATTTACATGAACTGACTTGTGGCAAATGCGGCATCCAACCACTGTGCCACTGTTAAAGTCACTGAGTACGACCCATCCTACTGCCAATGTTTGTCTTTGGAGATGACATAACTATGTTCTTCATTTTATGCATCTGTTAGCAATAGGTGTATGGCCTGGAACACCTTAACTCAGTTAAGTGTGCTGCCAACATACTATTGGTCATATAACATAGATGCTGGAGAAACGGCTAGTGTCGGCCCTACATAATAAATAGTGAAGTGACAGCATTAAAATCACAACTCGGCTGCCAACTCCCCCTTTAGTGAATAAACCTTATTATGAGGTACATAAATAATTTGTAAGAACATACTACACTGCATGTATAGATGAATGCTATAGATAAATGTTTACCTGGTGTTGTCCTAAGCCAAGAGCGGGACTTTGCAACTGCTGGATTGTGGCCTCATCAAAGTAACCATTCTTTTCCCAAAGTTGAAGCAGCTTGTGAGAAGAAAAATAATTACTTTATTACATATGTGAATATATACATATATTTTTTTTTTAATAAACCCAGCCATGTAAGACCTGAGCATTTAAGGTCAGTGGTATAAACAAAGTGCTGCAAACTCACCCGTGCAATCTTCTGCTGTTTGTCCTCCTCAACTGCTAGGAAGCTCGTACAGTAGAGGGGGACAACCACTTTTTGAAGAGCAGCCAGCAAGTCCCGTGCTTGTTTCCTCTGGCTAGGGAAAGGGTGTTTCAATAATAAATAAAATGAATTTCCTTTTTCAGATCAGTGGGGATGTCTTAATTTATCTGGGTTCTTTTAAATAAAATGGCTACAGGTTATACTGCAACAGTAGGCTACAATGACAGCAACTGATCCAGCCTTATCGGTGGTACATGAATATAAAATGTTGCGAGCTAATCAGGTACCATAATTTGTTTTTTAAATTTTTCACCTAACATTACGCCAAGCTAAAGATTGCAGCCAATAACTATTTTAACAAATTCTCCACAATCCTTACCAATGGTGCAACACATCATTAGTCAGGTAGATTAGATGCAGGCGTAGTTCAAAGTGCGCCCCTTCAGCTGTGATTCGGTTACGCAGGTGTCCAGCCATCAGTTCGCAGTGCTGTGGGGACTTTGCATTGCTAAACATCCAGTTCTTGCCAGCCTAAGAACAGTTACAGAGAAAAGCTCTGTTTATCTTGATTTGTGATTCCATGTCAACACAATTGTGTTCACACAATTGGAGCAATAAATTTGTTAATGAACTGAATCACTTCAACCTTTGCATTATGACATGCAAACCACATAGTTTGTCCTGTATGAAGGGCCAAGTTTTTAGCTGTACAAATCTCTGACAAACCATCTCACAGGGATAATATGCATTATGGAGCATTGACTCAACTTCTCAAGGGAGAAACTTTACATGCACTTCCTAACGCATATGAAGTCAGGGAATTTTAATGATTGTCACTCGCAATATAATCAGCAGCCTCTGAGAGCAGTATATATATATATATATATATATATATATATATATATATATATATATATATATATATATATATATTACAATCCTGAGCAGTTGCACCAATCCAGAACAAACAACGTATGTATGAGACACGCATGATGGAAACACTGAAGAAAATCTATCTGTTAAAAGGGAGACCGCCGCAATCACATTTTTGTGGCCTGACCCTAGTAAATTTGCCCAGGTCCCACAGATCTAAAGGGGTATTAAGAAAATGTGGTGACGTTTTGTTAAAGGCCTAAGGTTACTAATTTACCCATTTAATTAACACGTTTACTTTTTTTTTTTCTTTACAGAGAAATTAAAATGCCTTCCAGTGTGTGGGAAACACAAAAGACACTTACACAAAAGTGAGGATTAGTACATATTCATTTGAAGACATACCAGCCCTCGATCCCACTTTACTGCACATGACGGCTGGATAATTTATTTTTTAACAGTTCAATTTTAACAACAATTCAAACTCAGAGATGTATAGTGAGGTTGTTTACAGTAGTATATTCTCCTTTGAAGCATGTGTGTGTGTAAGAGCAGATAATGTTACTCACAGATATGGCATCCTTCGTGCATGTGTCAATTATTGGTTGCAGAAGATTATCAAACTCAGTCATGTCCAGTTGGGTCTCCTCTCGCAGTTTTTGCATTTGTTGTTCAATAGCATGTGCCACTGCTGCAGTGACTTGCTCCTGCCACAGACAAAAAAAAGTAGGTCAAAATGTGGTGCCAAAGCCTAACCTCACATAATCAAGCAAGCCAGAAGTACATTTCTTCGGACACCCACGGTACCTGTCTCATGGACAGAAGCTGCTGTTCCTGCTGCTGAAGATTCCATTGGCTCTGCTGAATAAGTTCCTCGATAGGAGGGGCGCCTTGTGGCGGCGGTACTAGTGTAGGAGGCAGAGGCAATGATGGTGGGGGTAAGGTGGGGATTTGAGTCTTGGGTTCTAAATCCTGAGCCTGTTTGCAAAGCACTAAAGTGAAGGGAATAACACACATGAACTAAAGCACAAAAATCGTCAATTACATTAAAACATCAAACCAAGTATCTGAACCTAATGTAACATTTTTGGTATCTATTATGCAGTTAGTCAGCATATGTTATATACAAACAAAATTATGGAAAGCCAATAGCCATTTTAAGGTTCCCCCTTAATTCATAATGCACCTTACTTATAGATACACCACTCTGCCCCCCCCCCCCGACTTACCAATACATCCCCAGACTCACTGGTGTATACAAGGGGCAGCCGGTGGACATCTAGCAATGTGCGTAGATTTCCACTGGTGCTCTGCCATAGAAGCACAGGCAGAAGTGTTGGCAGCAGCGGAGGTTGTCTACGCACATTGTACAGACATTCACCAGCTGCCGGAGAGTAGGATCCAGGTCCCCCGCAGAGCTGCCTGCAGCAGGGATAAACAAAAAAGGAAAATGCCTGCCCAGCATTGCATGTCCCGAGCGTCGGATGATATGAGCTGCGGATCCCTGTACTAAACCCCGATTATAAGCTGCACTTTAAAGTAAGGGAAAAAAGTGCGGCCTATAATCGGGCCAATACGGTACCTACATTTATAGGATATACAATTTCATACACGGACGTTCACTAACCTGACAAAGGAGCTAAAAAATAACTGTTAGAATAACAATTATAAATTGTAGTTTATGTAATTACAATCATGCTAAAACTGTGTTTAATTTCAAAAGTTAACTAACTTTTAAAGTTAAATTTTACAGATTAGGTAAAATAGCATCTCTGCCTGTAAGGACTTTTGATGCACTCCTACCATTATTATAGTCCAAAGTCAATAAAACCAGGAATGCATACCTTTAGAAAACTGAGTTGAAGTACACTGGATTCAAAATGCAAACATGTGGGATTCCACTAAGTTTACCTATTACAAGAAAATGCCCCCATAGTCCGCATCCTTAGATGGAATTTTTTGGTAAGTACCAACTCCTATATTCAGTACTACGCTCCCAATACTTTTAGAAGTTAGTGTGACAGCATTGCTGAACCTAGCTAGAAGGGAGAATGCATACCCTCCCTTTATCAAGCAGATACAAATACCCTGCATCAGAATGCAGCCCCTAAGTCAGCATATTCATTTGGCAAAGGTTAGTCAATTACTGCCTGAACTGCCTGAAGAAAATATGCCTCTCAGACTCCTAGTGATATGTAATTAGACGCACTGGTGCATAGGGATTAACACAAGGAGAAAACGTACACTGCTGTTGTTCCAAAGCAAGTTTACATTTGTAATAGTTGTAATATTCTCCTCCAAACAGAAATGAGAACTTTGGGTTGTCTTTCTGCTTTTCCATAGTCATCTTCTCAAATTCTGGGCCATTTCGTGCCACAAACTGTGCCAGCTTGTCGATGACATTCCGAAGTTCCTGATCTGTTAACAGAGAAAACAAGGGAAAGAGTTCTGTTAAAGGTCCATTCAAACTAACATAAAAACTGCAGAATACCACATAAAATATTGGCAGATATCAGTAGTCTCTAGAGATGGTTTAGATTTACTGTATAAAAAGAAAGTGTTTAATACAATATTCATACATATACCTAAAATAATGTAATCTACAGTCCTCCTTGTATACATAACGGTTACACAAAACCATCTTTACAAATCACAGTATCTGAAAAGGCATGGATGAGAGAGAGAGAGAGCGAGAAAGAGAGAGAGAGAGAGAGAGAAACAATATTAATCTGAAAACATACATTTTTGGGTAACTCAACCGGAAAATGACTGACCTGGGGCAATAGCCAGAGCTATTTAAAATATTATTATTATTATTATTATCTTTTATTTATATAGCGCCAACAGTTTACGCAGCGCTTAATACAATACATAAATTCAAGGGATATGACAAGACAAGAATTGACAGACTAAGACAAACCGATACATTTGTTGGAGAGAGCCCTGCTCGCAAGTTTACAATCTAGAGATTAGATTACTTTTTGATTATTCAGGAAATGTAAACATGTTAAAATGAAGAAACAAATATGTGGAAGATATCATCTACCAGTGTTTGTTGTTTGTGACATTTCTAACATCAGTTGCATTCAGATTTATTAAGTCAGCATTCAGTTCTATGAGGTGAACTCAATGTAACATTCTCTCTGTAACAATTGCAACTCACAAATTGTTTTCATGAAGTCACTTCTTCCAAAATTCTAATCTACTTGAAAACATTTATGCAATAAATTGGAATAACTGTCACAGCCATGATGAATTTAGAAGAAACCTCCAAGATCCATTTTTTTCAATTCAATTCAAGAGAAGGTGTTTTTTTTCTCTTTAGTGCATTGTCTTAAGTATAATTTTGTAGATATTAAAGAAAACTATTTACTCAATCTTTCTCTTCTTACCATACTGCATTTATACACACACTAATAAAATATATATATATAATAAATATATATATATATATCTTACGCACACATCAAAATACTCCAGGACAACACGACATAAAACATTACACAAAGAATAAGTATAGAGATATATTTTATTGTTACAACTAAAACCATATTTATGTGCAACGGTATGCATCTGGTTGACAAAACAAGAAAGCATCAGTGAAAACAGCGACTTGAGTAACCTTCGGCAATAAAACAAAAAAGTAAAACGTCATATTATATATAAATATACACATATATGCTAAAATGGAAAATTAACTCAAAATTTTGATCACAGGAGTTATTATGTTGAGCTAAAATAAACAGTAAATGGGGGGAGGGCATATGACCCTACTTCGTTTATCTGGTATATTGTTTTGTTTATTTACATTTCATTCACACTACTCATTGAACGTAAATAAAGTAGGGAACGTACGAGGCCTACATGTTGCCCCAAGATGAAGCCGTTCATTGGAGGTCCGTCCGTAGGTTATTAATACAACTGCTGCATTGAAATGCACTGGAAGAGGCTAGTAGGACACAGGCCTGTTCATCCTACCATCTATGATCATTTTTCTTACCGTCTGGGGGTAGCGGCACCTCCATGACCGCAAATATCGGGAGAACCGAACCCAAGCGCCAAAAATCCTCACAAACCGATACGGCCACTCGCACACTGAAAACGGAAGTGTCGCACAATACGGCTGAGAAACGCGTCTCAAAAACGCATAGGCCAGAGCGGAGGAGCTGTGAGGTAAAGCGAAAAGCACGTTACTGTAACAGAGCTCTAAATACAAGAGACACCAACGCTACGTTTGTATGTGTTCTTTATTGAAGTCATTTGTTTTAGTCACTTGGATAGACGCCGGGCTATGTTTGTCTTCAGCTAAATGGATGACATTCTATTCTGAATTAGAAGTATTGCATCGACTGCTTGATACTGGTGTCTTGGGCCCGTGGTAGGAAGCGCACTGCTTTCTAAACCCGCGAAAAGTCACCACTGGAAATGTTATATGTTGTTGTAACTTTTATCATTTTAATCACATTGGCCGTTTCCCCCCGGAGTTAATACATTTATCTTGTCTGACCAGCACGGTTAACAAGGGCCAATTTTAAGAGCTTTGCTGTACCCAGGTGAGCAAGTATTTTCTTCCTTTAAGGACAAGGTAAACTATTGAAGTATACTTAGTTTAAAGCAAGCCACACATTCCATCTAATGATATCAGAGCTGCTCTCAGGATTTTAGGGGCCCCTCTGTCTTTGAGTTTTCCTAGAGACTCTGCGAGAAATGTCTGTTATCCGGGTTGACACCCGAATCCTTCAAGCAGTGGCGACTCTAGAAATAATATATGGGGGGTGGGCATACAAGATACCACAGTCAAACTTGGGGGGGCATTCATAATTTCCAAAAGTAATGTGCTATGGAATTATACTTTTGTTATTGGGCTAAAATAATACTTGATCATTCAACATGGGAAGCCTGAAGCCACAATTGAGTGCGACTAATCCTTGAAATAAATATTATAACACAATAAATAACTTTTCCACTAAATGATTTCAGGGCCTTGAACGTTTTGTCCCCTGAAGTCACTACAACTTCAGGAGGGCATTTTATCTCTGGATAAATATAAATTAAATAATTCCTACTGTAAGTTAAGTGCCAGGAAACAGATGACCAAACACACACACCAACACAGGCTCTGTCACACCAACACCCAGACGCACACACCAGGACAGGCTCTGCCACACCAGCACCCACACACATCAGGACAGGCTCTGCCACACCCACATCCAAACACACACACCAGGACAGGCTCTGACACACTGACACCCAAACAGGGCCGGACTGGGACTGAAAAGCAGCCCTGGAAAAATTTGGAGACCAGCCCCATATAGTTTATCTCACGGTCGCGCTCTTATACCCACACGCACCCCGCGTCACACTATTCGCCATTCTTTTTATCTCATTATTTGTATTAAAATGCCAGAAAGCAAAAGTGTTAAAAGGCCCTAATAAATTAAATACATTACACAGAATGAGATCAAAACATTTGCTACTGCGAACATTTTTAGATGAAAACAAAACAGCGATCACATTATTCTTTACCATATTCTGGGAAGAAACTTTTATTTCTTTATTAATTCGTGTAGACTATTTTTTTTCCATATTTAATAAAAGCTATGATTGAGACATATTTGGTTTTTATTTCCTTTCATTTGACAACCTACCCCCGAGTTATGCACCTCTGCCCCCAGGCTTGCCACTCTGCCCTCCTGATATGCCTTCTAACCCCCTATATGCCACTCTGCCTCCAGAAATGCCTTATACCCCTATATGCCACTCTGTCCCATGATATGCCTTATAACCCCCTATATGCCACTCTGCCATATAGGGGGTTAAAGGCATATCATGGGACAGAGTGGCATATAGTGGGTAATAGGCATTCCTGGAGGCAGAGTGGCATATAGGGGGTTAAAAAGCATATCATGGGACAGAGTGGCATATAGTGGGTGTAACGGAGCTGGCTAGTCCGACCGACTGCCTCCGCTTCCTTGTGCTCCCTTAGCCTGGGACAACACACTTTCCCCGGTTCCCCAGTCACTCGCCGAGACTCAGTGTAGGGGAAAACCAAACGAAGACTGATTTATTTAGACACACAGAGCTGGATATATCCAGCAAAACACACATTTACATAAAACAAGATATTGGGACACAAACAACCCCCTTAATCTGCCTCCCAGAGACAACAGGGGCAGTAACGGGATTAACAACACAATAGGTGGGGGAGACTGATTTATACATTAAACTAAAACAATGGCGGCCTCTCCCTGGTGGCAGACCCTGGCTGTCTGCTGGAGATAATCCCCTCAGCCAGTGATGAGAAGATACTGCTGGGGTAGCCACAGAAGTCTCTACAAACCCAGGGCCCATAGTCAATAGGGAGGAGGCTGGCAGTCAGGCTTCTCCAGTGGCCCCAGTGATGGAGGCCTCCGTCACAGTGGGTATAAGGCATTCCTGGAGGCAGAGTGGCATATAGGGGTTAAAAGGCATATCATGGGACAGAGTGGCATATAGTGGGTATAAGGCATTCCTGGAGGCAGAGTGGCATAAAGGGGGTTAAAAGGCATATCATGGGGCACTCTGCCTCCAGAAAAGCCTTATGCCCCCCTATATGCCACTCTGCCTCCCTGATATGCTTTATACCCTCCTATATGCCACTCTGCCCCATAATATGCCTTTTAATCCCCTATATGCCACTCTGCCTCCAGAAATGCCTTTTACTCCCTATGTCACTCTGCCTCCAGAAATGCCTTATACCCCCATATGCCACTCTGCCTCCCTGATATGCCTCAACCCTCCTATATGCCCCTCTGCCCCGTGATATGCCTTTTAACCCCCTTTTTGCCACGCTACCTCCAGATATGCCTTTTGACCCCCTATATGTCACTCTGCATCCAGAAATGCCTTATACCCCTATATGCCACTCTGCCCCATGATATGCCTTCTAACCCCCTATATGCCACTCTGCCATATAGGGGGTTAAAAGGCATATCATGGGACAGAGTGGCATATAGGGGGGTATAAGGCATTTCTGGAGGCAGAGTGGCATATAGGGGGACACACTTACATACACACACATGCCGATTTTTTTTGTTTTTACCAAATACAAAAAAATATTATACAGTACAAAAAATACATTAGTTTACTCACCTTCTACTTCTCTTGACTTCCGTCCTCTGGTAGCTGCACGCTGTTCTCCTCTATGCTGACAGGAAGTCACTGACCTGACATCCGGTGCTGCAGCCTATAGGGGGTATAAGGCATTTCTGGAGGCAGAGTGGCATAAAGGGGGTTAAAAAGGATTTCATGGGGCACTCTGCCTCCAGAAAAGCCTTATGCCCCCTATATGCCACTCTGCCTCCCCAATATGCTTTATACCCTCCTATATGCCCCTCTGCCCCATGACATCCCTTTTAACTCCCTTTATGCCACTCTGCCACCAGATATGCCACTCTGCCTCCAGAAATGCCTTATACCCCTATATGCAACTCTGGCATATAGGGGGTTAAAAGGCATATCATGGGACAGAGTGGCATATAGGGGGGTATAAGGCATTTTTGGAGCCAGAGTGGCATATAGGGGGACACACATACATACACCGATTTTTTTTGTTTTTAAAAAAATACAAAAAAACATTATACAGTACAAAAAATACATTACTTTACTCACCTTCTACTTCTCTTGACTTCCTGGTAGCTGCACGCTGTTCTCCTCTATGCTGATGCTGACAGGATGCCACTGACCTGACATCCGGTGCTGCATCAGTCTGAGTGCGAGGGGGCGGAGCTTCCACCTCACGCTGCTCCCATCACTATGCAGCCGTCAGACTGCTGGGAATGTAATCTAAACGGCCGGTGCGTGCTGATGCCGCCGGCCGGCTCTGCTTTAACACTTTTTTTATTTATTTATATGGTAAGCTGGATCGGCTTGCCATATAAAGTAAAAAAAAAGTATTAAAGCAGAGCCGGCCGGCGGCATCAACACGCACCGGCCGTTTAGATTACCTTCCCAGCAGTCTGATGGCTGCATAGTGATGGGAGCAGCGTGAGGGCTGAAAGGTCCGTGCGAGGGGGCGGAGCTTTCACCCCTCACGCTGCTCCCATCATTAGACGGCCATCGCACACGGCTGCTGGGTGCTGATGCTAGCCGGCCGCCTCAGCACCCAGCGGCCGCTTTGATTAGATTTCGGGCAGCCTGGGGGCAATTGCCCCCCTGCCCAGCCCGCCTCTGGCGCCGGGGGAGGCCTCCAATGCCGTTTGCAGCCGCTCAGCGGCTGTCTTCGGTGTTAGTCTGCCTGCCGCCCAGCCCACGGACCTGCCGGACCACCGGGAAATTTCCCGGTATCCCGGTGGGCCAGTCCGGCCCTGGGCCTGGGTATGCATGTGTGTGTGTGTGTCTTTGTTTTGGTATGTTACTATGCATGTCTGGTTGTGTTGGTTTCTGGTTGTGTATGTTAGTGTGCTTGCATGAATGTTAGTGTCAAGTGTTTATGTGTGTAGTGTGAGTGTCTCTGTGCCTGCATTAGTGTGAGTGTCTGGATGTGTGTGTCTGGTTGTGTGTTAGTGCCCCTTCAGAGGTCAGGTTCTGGGTTCACCCCCTGGAGAAGCCACACGGACTGTGACAGAGCAGTGAGATAGAGGCGTCGCACTCCACCACAGGACCTCAGCAAGATAAGTGATGGTGAGAAAAGAGAGATATATAGTGAGAAAGAAAGGAGGGAGAGAAGGGTGGGAAATGAGGAGGAAAGATGTGGACAAAGGGGAGCAATAAAGTGAAAGGAGGTAGAGGAGAGGAAGGAGAGCTAAAGAGATTAAGGACTTATGTGATAATGAGAGATTCGGAGAAGGGGTTAATGAGAAAAAAAGGAGAGAAAGAGGTGGGAGGAAAGATAAAGAGAAAATGGGAGAGATGAGATAAAGAAAAAGAGGAGAGCTAATGAGAAACATGGGGTAAAAGAAAGGGAGGAGGTATGGAGAAATGAGAGAAAGAGAAGGACACATAAAGAGAATGAGCAGCAGAGATAAAGACAAAGAGGAGAGATAAAGTGAAAGGTGAGAGATAGGGAAAGGGGAAGATAAAAAGAAAGTGGAGAAGAGATAAAGAGAAAGTGGAGGCATCGATGACATAGAGAGAAGGAGAGTTGAGATAAAGAGAGATGGGATAAGATCTGGGAGCTGGGGCGCAGTCAGTGTGCTGAGCCAGACCTACTCTATGGGTGCTGAGTGGTTCTGTGGAGCCAATGTAATGGCAGATGTGCTGGTTTTCCCTGGTGGCATCACTGATTCTGTGATCAGCAAATAAGGGCAGTAGGGCCCCGTTCATGATCATGATCATTGTGTCATCAGTACACAGTAAGATCAAAGTGAGAATGAGGGGAAACTAAATTTCTTCTGCTTAAAAAAGCAAAAACAAACAATGTAACTGATAAATTAAAAAAAAAAACAGTGATGCCCTTAGTCTGATAGGTAGTGTAACTGCAGAGGTCTGCAATGCCAGTGGTTTACTTGGATACATGAACTATTGTAACATAGAGGTTAGAAGACACTGATCTTCAATAGTTTCACCATGCTTGGTGCTAGTGCGGACGTTGTCTTATTTTATATATATTAGCAGTCAGGAAATGGCCCGTAGACTGCACTGAGCACTGTCCTTATAGAGACAAATTGTTGCTACATGCTGGGATCAGTAAAACTTTTAGAAGTAATAAACCTGACACCTACTTCTACAGCCCAGAACTGTAATACGACTCATGCTACCTTACATTTTCATTTACAATACAAAACACAAAAGTGGTTATTTCTATCTGATAGCCTTAAAGATTTTTTACATTTAAGAAACTCATAACACAGCACAAAACATTTTAATATGAAGATTTAATGGCATATAAACCATGCAGGGAATAACTGCTGAATATTTTAAATATACAGAAAACATCCTCAAACTCATGGAATCTCAAACTATCAGCTGAACAGTGGGGTCTAAGTGCTGAAGCATCAGACCATAGCCTATAAATTCAAACAATAAAAAACACATAATTACTTTTGTGCTTTTTAAAGCATTAGTATTTTGTTGTCTGAATTAAGAGCACTTGGCTAGATTACTAGATGTCTATGATATGTATCATCAGCTACAGCAGAGCAAAGGAAGTGTGAACTAAAACTGAAGAACCACATTATTTTTTTTTAAATTATCATAATTCTTTGGTGGCTTAAAACGTGACTTTTGTTTACTAACTATAACTTGATTTATCCTATGCATATTATCAATGGATATTGTTTAGCTTAGTAATACAAATGTATTACTTCTCGTGCAACATCAGTGCCTGACCTTACTAATGCTCTACTGGATCAATGAGCATAAACACTCCTTCCACACTCCAAAATCCTGTGGAAAGCCTTCCCAAAGGAATGGAAGCCTTTATAGCCAACTAGATATGTATATCTATGTTTTTAGAATGCAATAAAAGTCATAAAAGTCCCCGATGATGTAATGGTCAGGTGTCCCAATACGTTTATCCATGTAGTGTGTATATATAAGTAAGCAGATTTTGTTTTGATTTAACAAAGAAGACGCATTAAAGACATAACTATATCTATATTGTTCTATGCATAGGACCAGCACTCCAGGAGTGTAATCATACTAGAGGGTCAAACAGCAGTTTGCTTTAAACTGAAGTCATACTGTGATTGTACATTACCTTTAATTATTAGAAAACAAAAAAGTGGAACTAATTCCAGAAATGTACCCACAATGGTGGTGGTTCTTTAACCCCTTCCGGACCGGCGTTTGCAAACTGCGTCTTCCCTTGAAGACCGCAGTTTTTTTAAAATATCTAAATTCCGTGCTCGTGATTCGCTGCAAAGCGATCACGTGCACGGAATTGAGGGTGGGTGGCTGCTACTGATCGCTGGGGACACCCAGCGGTCAGTAGCAGCCGCCCCTTGCGATCCCAGCGTTCAAAGCGACGCTGGATCGCGTATCATCGATGACGTACGTCCTGGCCTGCCGGTGACCTTTGACCCGGAAGTACCAGGTACGTCCCGGTCTTGAAGGGGTTAATGTTTTGGGGTTGTTTTTCTGCCATAGGACCTGGACATTTTGTTAGGATACATTGCATCATGGACTCTCCATCAAATAGTCCATCTGCCAGAAAGCTTAAAATGGGCCGTGATTGCATCTTCCAGCAGGACAATGATCCAAAATATACATCAAAATAAACACAAAAATGGTTTACTGACCATAAAATCAAGGGCGTTCCATGGCCATCTCTATCCCCTCCCTTGAACCTCATAGAAAACTTGTGGGTTGAACTAAAGAAGAGTCCACCAACATCAACATTGAACTTTGAAGGATCTGGAGAGATTCTGTATGGCGGAATGGTCTCAAATCCCTTGCCAATTATTCTCCAAATTACTCAGGCCTTATTGAATAAGACTTGAGCTGTTATATTGGCAAAAGGAGGTAGCACAAAGTATTGACTAAAAGGGTGCCAAGAATTGTGCCACACATAATTATTTTTTTAGGATAAACCTGTGTTGTGAGTGCAATTGTTTGATATCCATGAGAGCAGAGTATGTTATATATTTTTTTTAGAAAAGATTGAACAATAATTTAAGATTACTATAAATCATCTTTTATGCATCCAATTACAGACCTAAGAATGTGAATTTTGTGAAAATTCAAAATGAAATTTATTGTTTGCAAGACAATATTTAAAGACAACTGTGTTCTGATAATGGAACCTATTTTCCATTTGCCGGGTCATTGCACACAAAGAAATCTATTTTCCTTTGTCTTCCTTTGTCTTTTTACAGCATAAAATAGATTTACATATGCTTTTACAAAAGTACTTTTCATAAATTAAAAAGTCAAGAGGACATTTGCAGCATTGCACGCTTTCCTCTGCAGAGATAATTACCTAATTGTAAAGGTGTCTACCTAAAAATAGATGCTCACCCGGTTTTGGTAGCAGTATAAACTGCTTTGTGTGCCCACTATGTAGGAGGTGAGAGTAGGTTCTCACCCTATTGAGAGTGTGCCTTGACGTGGCGGGTGAGCTTAATTATGCTTTGGCCAATTCATATAACCAAAACCTCTCATTTATATTATGTTTATATATTTGTTGCCAACTTTATTAGGGTAAGAAGCGCAGACAGTTTTTGTTTTTGTATACATTGTACAGCCAATACACTGTTTTTGCAGCATGCTTACACCTGTTTGGTAGGCCTCGTATTATACATTTGTATTATTTGAGCCTGTGACTAGCTTAGCGCACCGACATTTTCTCTTTTCCATGTCATTTTAATGACAGGCACTTATGTTAGCACTTTTATAATTATGTAAACATATATTTATGTATATAACTTCTAATATATTTATATATATAACTTCTGATAATAGCAAGTGTCTGTGTTTATAGTAATCATGTTGTATGTTGTCATCAACAGGTGAAAAACTTGAGGCCTTTTTGAGATCATTGAACAGCAGCAAACCCCTTTACTTGGGACAAACTGGCCTTGGGAACATTGAGGAACTTGGGAAATTGGGACTTGCGCCAGGAGAGAACTTCTGCATGGGAGGACCAGGAATGATCTTTAGCAGAGAAGTGTTAAAAAGAATGGTACCACACTTTGGCGAATGCCTTCGTGAGATGTATACAACACATGAGGATGTCGAAGTGGGTCGATGTGTCCGGCGATTTGGTGGAACCCAGTGTGTATGGTCCTATGAGGTAAGTCCTCTTATATTGGAGTTCATTTTATTTTATAGGGAATTAAACAAGTACCATTATCAAGCAAAGTTTAAATTTTTTTCTATACTTGATTATTTATATGGTTATTCCTAAAGTTTGTATTTATGCATCCTTTGCACTATTTATTTGTTTGCAAGTACTGCTCTGGTATCATCCTAGATCAAATGACCATTAATGCACTCTTAGAAATACAATGTAATCCTCCATCAAGCAGGTGTTTCTACACCCTTGACCTAGAGGAGTAGCTGGTAACAAAAGGTTATTCAGCTGTTCGCAAACAAAAGTTAACTTTTTTAATATAACTTCTTAATGTAATAGTGTAACAACTTAAATATAACAAGCACTATCCAGATTGTAGACTTGTAAGCAGAACCCTCTATATCTACTGTATCGGGTTGTGTTAGTCTGTCTATTCTAGTCTCATCATTCCCCTAGAATATATGTATTGTGTGAAGTGCAATAGACTTCCAGAGTTCTCACAGTCATGCTTAGGTTTTGTAAAATGTACTAAATGGTTTCAGCTAGCAACCCATGTGAAGCCATTGCTATAATAACATATTCGTATTGCTTATTAATAATTTTATGTCACATACAGTGAGATTATAGCTAGTGCTACACTGCCCTCCCATACCACTTTTATCATTTTGGGGGAGAATGTTGTTTTTGTAGTAAAATAACAAGGTCTTTTATGTAATAAGTTGTGTTTTTACATTTTTCACATGTAGAATGCCGACCTTTTAAGGATGCCATTTAAAACACAATAATATAATAATGGTGCTTAAATTAGACTTTTGCATTATCATATATCAGTAACCATCTGACAATGGTGGGTATTTGTAGAAAAGCACCTTATTTTCTTTTATGTGCTATATCTGTTTAACAAAATTTCATTAGGCTGAGCAGGTCCATGGGGTAAAAATTAAAAGGTAAAACCTGTCCTAGAAAAGAACATTGTTTCTTTGTTGTGTCAGTATTAATCCTGTGGGTGATTTTGATCAATGATGTCAAGCTGGTTTAATTTTTAAAGCATGCGTTCACAGGTGAATTGAAACATTTATTCATTTTCACTTTACATTATAAAGAGCAGAGTTCTTTTCCTGCAAGAAAGATTGAGCGGTCTCGGCAAAATGCATAGATTGATCAGTAAGATTACTTGAAAACAGTATCATATACTTTACAATGCAGAAGCTACCTTTGTTCTAACTGAAGCATCTCAAGTTGGCTCTCCATAACCATAGAGAAGTCAGTGATATCCAACACAAAAACTATAACCAGGCTACTGCCCACTACAGAACATTCAGCTACTAGTTAAATAGAAAGGGTATGCAACAGGTCATAGAAATATCCACAGGAAAGTGTTCAATGTATTCTTCTTGGCATAAAATATGCATTAAATACCTGCTATGCCTAGGGACTAAAGTTTCAGGAAAACATTACAAATAACCGCTTGTTACATTGGGCAGGTTACAGGTAATATTATCTCGGCGTTTAAATGTTAAAATAAAGAAAAAAAATATGTTATGGGAGACTCGACAACAGCTATCACACTGATTATTTGTCAGCAGCTACTGAAACGCAGCCTGCATATCATAACTTCTTTATCTGCCTAATTATCTGCTGATTTATGTCAAAGCGTAAGTTATGCTCCACAGTTTTTGCTTACTTCTACATAATTTTATTTCTGCTTGTCAAATATTTTACTAGTAGTGTATGGCAAATGTCTTTAAAGACAAATATATATATGTGTTTGTATATATATAATATATAATATATATATATATATATACAGTATAGGAATAGTTGTAAAGTACTGATATATTCTACATTTTACAATATGGGATGATGCATACTTAATACATTATATGTTCTTATATAAAGCTAGATTGTATTTGGAAAAAATATAAGACGCTATCTTGTTTTAGGTTGTTTTATATTGAGACCTTTACCATTCCACCTTCTTCTTAGAGCATCATCACCTACATCCTTACTGTCCCCTACTGCCTTCTGAGGTTCTCTTAAAGAATCCAGCCATACTGAATTATTAACTGTTTATTTTTCCCACAGGGTGGCCTAATGGGTCTTTTCATTTTTCTTAATTCATTTAAAACTCGTAGATTGCCTTTAAAAGGGCTTGTCGTACATTGAGATAAATATTAGTAAGTTGAAAGCCCTGTTTCCAAGAGCTTACTCTATAACAAAGTCGCCAAACTTTGATTTATAGCTACCAGATTTAGCACCATTTCTATTACTGTAGGACGCCCAAACCATTCCCACAAAACAGTCTCATTTATAATTTTTGCAGGGACACTTAATTGTCATGTGACACAATAGTAGACATTGAAAACACTCTTTAAATGTTTCTGTTTTATGTGATTATTCAATGCAATTGTATATGTTACAATTGGGGCATTTAGTTAATTTGTTGAAGAAGAGTAGCCGTTCATTTCACTAAATTTGATATTTGCCTCTATGGTTACAAAAAAAAAGTACCGGTATTTCAGATGAAATGTGGTAATTATGGGTAATTCCAACTAAGAAGAATTAAAAGACCCTCGTATTACAGTCCATATGATGTTTTGTAGGCAAACTGTTTTACAGGAGGCCAATATGTGGCTTTCTACCCTGATACTGATGTATGGTATGGTATACGCCATAGACACTACATTTAAAGACATCTTGTCTGTTTTTTGTTTTAAATAGCAATACAACAAAGTTTACATTAAAAACAACAAAAACATGGAGTACGTAATTTCAATATTAGCACTCATTATCAAGCATCATATTTCAGAATTTACTTCTGACAATGCCGTCTAGATAAACCCAGATCACTAAAGAGCCCTCTATATCCTCTGTTTCTAGGCTATAAAACAGACTTCCTGTGTTTTTCTGCAAAATATGTATATGATCATACACAAACATCTGGCCAGCTTGCAAAAACACTTTTAAATTGTAACACTAGAAATGAAAAAGCATAATTCTCACATTTCTAATATAAAACCCTGCTTGTTGCCTATACTATCATCTCCTTTAGGGTGTATAGGGACATACCTGTTTCATTGGGGCACCAAGTACACTGACTCGGTTGTTTTAGAAACCTGTACGTTTCGGTATGTTGTGTTTATTTTCCAGAGGTTGTACCGTTAATATTTTTAATTCCAAAGGTATTGCCTTCCAGTCTTTTTTTTTTAATGTTTTAAAGTTTGACCATGTCATTAAAAACAATAAAAATGTAGATTGGTTTCGTAAGGTGATTTTTAGAACCTGTTTATGCATCTCTCCTTTTGAGTTTTAGTCCATTTTCTTCGGTTTTCTTGAATTAGATTTTGGCTTCATGTTGCTTTTCTTGCGCTGAACACTAAAACACATCTGCAGATTAGCTAATGTATTGTCTCCTTACTGTGAACATATTACTCATTATGCATTAAAAAGAGGTAGCATGGTGTCTCAATCATTATAATACTCGGTTTAAAGGTTACCTAATAGACCATAGCATGTGTTGCCCATTAAGTTCACTGCTGGAAACAAAAGCGTTAGCCCCACACGCAACTGGCAGATTGGACAATAGAATTATAATAATAGTTATAAGCCACATAAAGAAGACCGCGAATGCCCTGGAATCACACCTAACCCTTCCCTTTACTTCTTTACTCTGTATTGAAAAGTAGACATCTAAGCACGTATAGAAAAACAATAAAGCTGCTAACTATAAGAAGGTGATCCCTGTTTATACATGATGGAAATATAATTATTTTTAGTTTAAGTTTAGTACAGCTCTTTTACTGATTTTTCCTACCTATTGCTTATTACACAGCCTTTACACGGCAAACCTCTATATTGTGCATGTGACAGAAAATCCAATTTGCTAATTGCTTGAAGGACTTTATTAGTTTTATACATGACTTAACCCATTAACGACTGTGTCGCACTAGCAACAATCCTTTGAGACTATAAGCCCATTTGAGTCGGGACCTACTAACATTTTGTTTCTGTAAGTCCATGTACAGTGGTACAGTGCTGCGGAACTTGACAGCTATATATAAATCAATCAATATAAAACAACTAATCAATCAATAAATACGGGCATTTATTACATTTTAATTACTCTTCTATCTAAACAGTCAATGAACTGCCTGTAGTTAGTTTATTGGAGTCAGTAGGGGTACATTCAAAATGTCTTTTCTAGCGGTAATAGGAAGAAGAAAAATGACAGGCTTTACCTATTGTATACAAATAAATGTAATATTTGTTAAAAAAATATAGCAAAAACAATGTATTTATATCTTCTTGGATTTTTTTATCTGCTTTCTAGTACTGTGTGTCCAGTGCTGTTTAAATTATTCCTGCTTTTGGGGAGACTGTGAGCAGTTTTTGCCAATACAGAGTTTACAGTACAATAGAACCTGGTAGCACTAGCTAGCACCTGATATGGAATATTATGCACATTTACCATGGTTTAGTATTTCTTTATTGCTGGTTTAATAAGGGAGTCGGACTAATGATTCTATGGGGGTGATTGTGTTTGTGTTCATCCTTTGCACTAGCTTGGCTTGTGTTGTATAATGTGACACTGCATCTCCTGTTTAGTACTTTCAGAGGGAGCTGCTGGAAAGGAATCACTCATTGTATAGAGCAGATGGAGGGTAATTGAGATTGAAGAGGTGCACTGAATAACCATCCGCACATTTACATCTGCATACACTTCTATTTTGGCCTTTAACTGGCTTAAAAAAGTTCTCGATCTGCTTGTAGTCAGATAATAAAATAGTGTAGATTAGGAGGCTAATATGATTAAAAGGGCAGTTTGGTCATTTTTTTGTAGATCATTTCTTCTTCAAATACAATGCAGAGCCACATAACTCTGCAACTTTTGACTTCATATTGTCTTCAGTTCTAGAATGAATGGAAGCCATCAGGGTAAAATCCTGAAATCTGCCTCTAGGGAACATACATAGTGTTGCCTGCCTATAAGTGGGTAACATTGCTTAATTTAGAAAATAGAAAAGGTAAATAAAAATAAAATATTTATCACAAAAGAATATTGAGACATTACTGTCCCTTTAAAGGAATCTGTCACTAAATGACAACATTTTCTCTCATTTGTGATTATATCTCCATTAATGTAATGTAATGTATATGACATTAGTCTGCACATAACTTTCTGAGCCGTATCCTTTGTGTGACAAATGGGATTTTCATAGGTTTGGTGGAAGGGTACTGAGTTTGTTTTCCTCATACAAAATATCCACTCTTGATCATTTCCTTCGTTGCTACAATATGGCGATCCAGAATTTTAAATAATGAGGAATAAGGAACACTGTAGACATTTTCAAGGTTCTCACTTATGCATTAATTTCCAGTTTCCACTAAATATGCCTTAAGTGACAACACATTTTATTGAGGTCATATGAAGTAATATGTCTGTGTAGGATTTCAAGTAAATGATGACAAACCTGTCTCTTTAAATCATGATGTCAGTTGTCTGTATCAAGTATGCTATTTTTATTGTCAGTATTTGTTTTTTTCAATACAGACTTTCTGCCAAGTTTAATTTCCCATTATTTAAAACCAATTGAATATATCTTCATACATTATAATAAAACAGTTGTTGAAGAGGAGGCTTCTTATGGACACTGTAGGTTGGTTTAATCATCATGTACGTAGTACATATAACAATGTCCATTGGCAATCTAAGCATCTTTTCACCCTGCCTATGCTATGAGGCTGTACAAATGTAGGTATATGCCCCAAAAACAACCAGCTATGGCACACTGACAAAAATTTCAGAATTGGATGACTATGTGGCCAGGACTGATATTCTGCACACTGGGCAAATGCCCAGTGGACTGGTGGCCTATGGGGCTTTATACTTACCCATACTGCAACTTCAGCAGTAGATTGGGCCCTGCAATATGGGGCTGCTGACTGGATACACATGGTATACATGGAGTAAAAATGGACACACATGCATTATTGGCAGGTGCTGGCCTTTAAGTGCCAGGACCTATTAGTCACCCCACTCTAGCCCTAGAGAAGTAGAAAGGATGATGGGCAATGACTTCTATTCTTCTTGTGTCATACACGGGGGCCAGTTGATGCGGGCCCCGGTGCATTGCCTCATTGCTTGTATACTTGGACAAAACACTGATACCACTGGAAGCACTGCATATAATCTTAGACAAAGACTATTTGAGTTAATATTCAAATATTTTTCCGCATCAACTTATTCTGAAAGTACTGAAGTACGACTAAATATATAAATATAAATCAAATTGAAACCATGCCCTTGCCTGTTAGTTAACCAATGAAGAAATCAGTACACAGGTCTCTCAGTGAAAGGCTTAAATAATGTCTTTGTGTTTCGTGAAAAGGGCTTATAAACGTAAACTGCGTTGGAGTTACAACCTTAAATCTGCAACGTGAAGGTAAAGCCAAAATGGTTTCTTAACATATGATTACTGTAACAAAAGATGCGACAATAGTGAATCCATCCCTTTCTGTGATCATTAGAGAATGTATTAGGAAAAGAAATCTGTTTCATAATATGAACATACCTTGTAGTACGCTGGCACAATCTAAACATACTATTTAATCCAGCTTTTAACTTTATAGTCTACTTAATATACAATTTAGACAGAAATGTGGTTTTTCAGACTATAAAACATATTGATGTATTTATAACTTGAAACGATCTTGCCAAGTAAAGTAAATGTATATTGTTTGCAATTCTTTAGATCTGGGTGCAATTAAGAGCAGATGAGGTCCTGGTAGGAACAGTTATAAGGGTCCATTGCCAATAAAACTGAACATTAATGCTGGTATAACTGTTTATTCTTTTGCATGCATGTTAGACATCCTGGAGGTCCTGTCTTTGGCAGCCTTTTTTTAGCATGACTGCTATACGTTGTTTTTTAAGTTTAGTCTAGAATTTAAACATACAATCAAATCATATTAGTGTATGAATTACACATAGCAATGAGCAGCCATTTCCAAATACTACACTACAACTTGCAAAATTTAGCGCTGACTGTTAAATTTGGTGGGTTCTTCCAGCAGTTGGCACCAGGACAAGAAGCCGTGACCTCGCTTCTATAATCAAATGCTTTGTTATAAATGTTATAAAGCTTTAAACTGCAGACCCAAATATATTATGCAATTTGAGAAGATCAGTAAAAAGCTATGCAATGAACCTAAAATTACCACCGATCAGGTCCGTCAGAAAATGTAAGCACTAAATTCAACTTCATCAATCCTGGCTGACTGAAGTAGCTCATACATGTTTAATATTTCATTTGCATGTTATTTTGGAAGCTTGCAGAAACATCTGAGAGCATTAAAATCATCACATGGGACCTAAAGGAAAGATTTAAAATAACACGGTGAACGTTAATGGAATGTGAAATATTGTTCATGTTAAGATACCAAAATCTGCTTCTGCCAGGGCAGTTATAGAGCGGAATGCACATTGTTTACATCACATTATTTACTCATTCATCGCCATGTGTAAGAAATTCTTAAAATGGCCATTACCCTCTCTGTTTCTTATAGGAGGGAATAAGCAAGAGTGTCCATTTAATGGAGATGGGCTAACCTCATGTTGGGGGGCTAGTGTGCATAATCATTTAAAATAGATTGTATTAGTGCAGGACCATAAGTAAAGAGTTAGTTGACCCAAAAGTGGCCGCATATGACGCCCAAATGCTCTAGAAAGAAGGATCAGTAATATAACTGAATTTATAGCCCCCTTTTAAGGTATAGGCACTGTGTTCACTGTGATGACAGGCAGGTTGTTAAAGTCATGTCCATGAATTGTTGAAGTTAAGGAATGAAAAATATGGAAAACAAGTCATTCTACAAATGTATTGACCAGTATAAACTGCTTTGCTGACTATATTTTTTGTAAATAAGAGGAGTGTTGCACGGTAGGCAGACACATTAACTCTTTGAAGCTGGATGTTTAGATTATTTTTGTTTGTTAAGTGTATTGTTGGCTCCTCTTATTACCCCTACTTCCTAGGACGAGCCTAGCCATCCTGCCCCTGGACCTCATTTTCTGAAAACCCCTTGAGCATAAGACGCCAGCATTATTTTAACTTTAATGGCTGTTTAAAAAAAATATGCTGTAATAAGACGTGCAGAACGAACGACTATAAAGAAAATCTCGTTTGCAATTTTCAGACATTAGTATAATTGGCAAAGAATTAAAGTTTGATTTTGAAGTGTATATTATTATTATGTTGCCGGATTCATGGTTAAATGAAATTGTATTTAAAGCTCTTTGGTCGTAGCGTAAAACAGTTGCATGCTGCAGTATGCTGACCTTACCTAATGATCAGTGCAGATTTTATGTCAGAGAATTAAGAAAACCCCAAATGTATACTCCCAGCGATACCATCTGGTGAATTTGTTCTTTGGAAAATAGACAGAAAACTGTAATGCTGAGCAAGAAGCCTCAATGGAAATGCTAGTTACAGTAGTCTGGAGAGCTTTCGAAAATACAAAACTAATTTTAGTTGCAAACTGACAATGAGATGAGCTTAGCTTGCGTCCTTGTTCCATCTGTAGTTGTAATTATAATAAACACAGCTCTCAGCATGGGAAATATCATCGAGAGTTATAATCTTTACTTAATGTGAGGCTTTATAGCAGAAGATGATAGAATATCAAAGTCTTATTGAATTTAATTGCAATGGTGTATATTCCTGTATAGCACCCGAATGCCTACGTTGTGATGATCTATCTGTTTTTGGGGACATGAGTCCTTTGTGTATCATGTAGACTGCTGGTTGTTCTGTTATTCCGATAGAAAAGAGAAAATAATCAAAACCGGTGAGAGATATAAATGAGTGTATGTGCTGATCTTCAAGGTCTCGAGTATTTTCATATTAAAGATTGCTCTTGCCTCAGTGTAAATGTTGTTAGTATGATCCAATGTGCAACAAATAAGGGTAATAAATAGTAGAATGTCACTTTTGCCCTCAAGCAATACTGTAGAATAATAAAGTAAATTTTGGGATGGAAATAAAAAAACCTTGTGTTTATCAGAATGCAAATGTATAGCTAAAATGACGTTATGTGATGTTTCCTCTATGTCTGTGCGTAACCATATGGGGTAGATCACACAGCACAAATAGTGCATTGTAATACTGAATCATATATATATATATATATATATATAATATATATATCATGGTAGGAGATGGCAGATGTGAAGGCAGGTCTGTAAATGTGATGGTATACTGCTGTGTTTCTCACTAGCTTGCGGATAAATCTTACTTGCGTTTTAAAACATTTCGAGCGTACGGCTGAAATGTATTTGTCTGTAAAGCTGTATCTACAAAACTGATGTTAGATATTCATGTGGCTGCTCTGCCAGTGCAAGCTTGAATGGAGCTGTAGTCAGATGTCTGGCATTTACCTTCTAGGTTCAAGTCACTCCTACTTGACCCCAGAAAAAGCTGATGCTGCTGGGCTTTAGTGACTTAAAATTTTTCTAACTGGTTACTGATAGGCAGTGAAGAAAAGTATTTACCTTAGGCGCTGCCATAGACCTGGCCCAGGGGACCCCTGTGGCTCATCTCTGAACCTATCGTCCTTACTGGTTAGCTCCTCTCAAAGACGCAGAGCACCAGATACTGAGTTTGCCATTCTATCTGAAATAGAGACCTCTGAGGTCCAGAAAGCTTTACATCTTTTTCTATGTTGGCCCAATAATAGTTATCAACCTCTACTAAAGACAGGTGCTAACATTTTACATGATTAAATAATTATACATGAAGGGTTTAGGCATTCATCGGTACTAGGGATGATGTTGTAATGCCGCAAATCAATGCAATGTGTCACATTTTAAAATCTGTGTGGTAATTCTTTTAAAACAATAAAATCTATATTTTGAACCTTTGGTACATCACTCATATTTACTTCACAGCAGAGTGAGAATTATTGTCTTTTCTGCGAGACCTTTGTATTGTATTTTAAAAAAAATATATTCTTTTTTTTTGACCAGATAAATATATTTCATCCCCTATGTAAAACAATAAAATTTACCTAAAATTATGCATATTTATTATTTGTTAAATTATCTCTTGTGCAGAAAGCTACTGTATGTGTTAGACTTGACAGCAGGTATGACAAAACAAATATTTGACTTGCATATTTTATGTATGTGTCACTGTCTGTGTTTTCTTTTCAAAATTCCTACATTTTATTCTGGACACGACCACCCTATGGAGCGGTTGCTGAATGGTTTCATTTCCTCCAGATGTTGAAGTTTCTTTTGGCACTTTTCCATGTACTACATCACTAATATCAATGCCATATAGGGGCTTATAGAAGTTGTAAAGTTAGTTTTTCTTTTTCTTTCTGGTTTTATACTCAGTGCCTTCTTAATGCTGGATTGTATTTCAATGCAAAAATATTTGAAATTAAAATATTATATATATATATTATATATATATATATATTATATATATATATATATATAAAAGGAACTACCTCTAGTGGCCACTACTACTACAAATTTTAATAGAATACCATCAGGGCGAAGAGGTGTTAATTCAGCACACGTTAAGGCTTATTGTGTCAAGGCAATGACTGTTACTGATAACTGACCATTGAGGGAGGTGGAGAAAATAAATTAAACTCAGTAACTTTATGGAAAAACTAGAAATGTACTATTTATACAAAAAATAAGCATTCCATCCAGTTATCAATTTACTTATTAATCTATCTATCTATCTATCTATCCATCCATCCATCCATCCATCTATCCACCCATTCATCCAGTGCAGGGCTTGTTAAAGTACTAGCACAAAAAGCAGGAGCCATATCTCTGCTCTGCCTGGACATGGGACATTGCATCAAGTGACCCTTTTGAGCACAGGAAAGTATATTCCTGTAGCTTTTTCTGTGTTATTATTTATGTATACAGAGAAAACCAAAATGTTCTAAGGAGTTTGGCGACATTTTTCCATTGACGCATTGTCAAGCCTCAATCTGTCACACTGCTAGAACACTGACATATCAACTGAATTGAAAAGGACATTGACTTGTCATGCTAGCCAGTGAAATGTAATGACTGCACAAACAGTTCTTTTATATCTAAATGTTTACAACGGTATGCCATCCAATACTGGCTGTGACTTTGACACCTGAATGGGTACACTGAATGCTGTACATTATAATAAACTTAAAAAAAGAATAAAAAGCAACACAAAACTTTAATTGATAGACTATAGCAATCTGTGCACATATTGTGTTATTTTCTCAGTAGTTAAGATATTTTGATAACATGCTGACAACATTTGTTTTGTAATACATATTATTCAGACGCCTACACTTTCACTATTAACACTTGTGTTTTAAGCAATTAATTATACAGTAAAAATATAATAAAAACAACTCAACGCTTTGAAACAGATTTACAATCCAGGAATGTATCTCTTTGTGTACAACCTTCTGATTATTTCAAAAGAAACACAGATGACTTTTGTAAAACGTATTCATTAGCAGTGTGAGACAGGGAAAAAAAAGTGTGTTTTCATAGCTCCTGGTAATATTTGCTGAATTCGGCACTTTATTTGCACTTAGAAAGAAAATATTATGTGCCAGTTTTTTAGAAAAAAATAGCAAAATGTAAAAGAGGCAGATGAATGATGTCTGAAAAGGGTGAGAGATTAAAAATACAGCTTTTCTGCTTTAACTAGTTTTGTTTAAAGTGGAGCTGTTTCAACATATTTAGAAAATAGCATGACAGCTAGTATTATGTACACAGAATTTATATTATACTTTATAAAGGACAACATATTTGGTGCAGAGATGTTGACAGCTCCCCAACTCCCTCGTTGGCTGACATCTTTAATTCTGAGCCCTGAAATATGATGTCATATCCCAGTGCACCAAAATAAAAGAATGCACATGCTGGGTGCAGCATATCATGGTGGCTGTCATAGCTAAACACTAAATAGCCAAATGGGCCTTTTTGATCGGAGATTTTACTTGTAACCTTCCCATTGAACAGTGATCTGCCACAATAGACTATAGTGATCTATCAGGGAGGGGGATCAAAGAATTGTCAGACCACAAAGGAGGAGAAGAGCTACAGAGCTGCAGCTTCTCCCTAAGGTAAGTGATTTTTTTTTTGCATATTAATTTACTCATACAGCATTCTTTCTGAATTCGGCTGTCAGGGACAACAAACTGTTTTTCCACTTTAAATATTTAGCTTAACGTATACATTAAGGCCCTTCCAATTAGTTTAATACATTTTGAGCTACTGCTTAGCCTCTAGATTGCATTACAATTTACTTTTTAAGGAAACATACAGTAAATTATCATTAAAGATGCTGATTCCTTACGGAAAAAAGAGATATTGTGCAAGGGAATTTGTAGAGTCAGAAATGAAGTCATGGCCTGTTATCCCTCTTACTACATCCATTCTGCACAATTTCACAGTCAGGTCATACTGCTAAAGCAAAATGGAAAATCCTAAGGATCAAATGTTATGCTAAAATTTTCAGATACCCCATAAACATGAAGCAGGCAGCTGTTTTACACATTACTAGCATGAAATCTTGTATTATACAGAGACTTGGGCAGATGTACAAATGAAACTTTGTAATTTATATTTTAATAATTTGTAGATTCCTTAAGAATGTGAGACTCAAGAACTACAGTCATCAGTGGTAATCTTGCCTGCAGGGCCGGCCCTACAATAGGGCAGACTGGGGCAATTGCCCCAGGCGGCACTTTAGAAGGGGCGGCACTTTGCCGCCCCGAGCGTTTTTTTTTTTTGAAACGGAAGAGAGAGAGAGGGGCGCCGAGTGGTTTTCGCTTACCCGCTCGGCGCCCCCTCTCTCTCTCCTCTGCGGCGAGTCTCCCTGTTCGGTCTTGGTGCCGGGCTTGTAATGCTGAGCGCCGGAAGTGGCGTCAATTTCCGGCGCTCAGAATTACAAGCCGCACGGTGGCAGAGCAGGGAGACTCGCCGCAGGGCTCTTAAAGGTAAGTACCGGGGTGGGGGGGCGTCGGCGAAGTTTAAAATGCCGCCCCCCCCCCGCCGACCGCCGGCGGGGGGGCGGCATTTTAAACTTTTGCCCCAGGCGGCGTTACGCCTTTGGCCGGCCCTGCTTGCCTGGCTTCAGGGTTTTTGTAATGTATAACCAGAGAATTACCATCGTGTTGGACTTGGAGAACTGCAGTTCAACATTTCCTGATTGTAATCATTTTGAGTTGTTTTTTTGCTTTGTAACCTTTGTAAGTTCATATATTTAGTGCATATTTTAACCTTTTAAGCTATGTCTTTCTAATTTCTCAGTAGATAGCCTTATAATGCAGCAGCCCTAGATGTGTTCTCACAGAGATCCGAACATTCATTTGAACCTTGTCAATTGTGTAACTTGAAATGTTTGCAAAGGTTCAGGGGGTCCAAGAGCATGCCCACCTATTACCAAGAGAAGGAGTGGACGGGTTCTTTATGTGCACTTTAATATAAAACTGTCACTCAGTAAATCCTTACAATCATTGAGGGTAACCTCCATTGTTCTGTTCCACTCTATTTACTGTGACAGCACAGAATTACTAATCAAATAAAACTATGGTGAAATAGATCATATGTGCTGCGAGACAGTTCTTCTTTATTTTATTATTGTGTTACAGGATACAATTTCGTGATTTCAGGAGGTTCTTGAGATGACTTTGAGCTCTAGCCATTTAGGAGTTCAGACAAGGTCGCTCGGGAGAGACGTGTGTGTGTGTGATGTGCTTTTACTTACAGATTTTTGCTAGGTAGCACAGCAAGCCTATTCTGTGATTCCTTCTTTTCCAGCTATTCTTGGCTCTCGCAATGTAAACTGGCAATGCTCCAGGCTGTGTGATGCGAGTCTGGGTTAAGCCAGGGATAACTAGAAAAAGTAAAAAAAAAAGTAAAAAAAAAAAAAAAAAAAAAAAAGAGGATTTGTAAGCTTAAGTAATGTGAGCACAATTCAAGCAAGGCTTAAGATGTAATTATTATGATCTTTAGTCTTTAGATGTCTGATGTTAAATCTATACAGAAAGGTTATTTTAACTTATATTTAGATGGGTGAAATAAATGTTTTTGGGTTGTCTTGCATACCTGTATGTTTTTTTTGGGGGGGTTTGTTACCGCTGTTGGGTCAGTATTTTATCAAAACATTTGTGGCCAAAAACAAAATGTAAATAACCGGGATGTTTTATGTGTTTATTAAAAAATAATCTTTGTTTCATTTCTAACCATATATTGGGAACGTGAAACAACAAGAGAGCACTTTACAAAAAAAAATAGAAACCATGACAATAGTGTATGTAAATCTTATCCTGATGGCATTTATATGCAGCACATAATACCTGTGTGACACATATACACATTAAGAACATAACGAATTGGATTTTGGGTAGCAAGTGGCAATTACTGATGTTGCTTGGGAACCCATTTAAGCCAGCTCAAGCCAGCTCTCTATTCACTTTTACAGTGACTCACGTGCGCTGAGTGTCAGATGGAAATTACAATGTTTAACGGCCATTTGCAAAGACACACAGACAGAGCTACACAATGTTCCAAAACTGTACAAACGAATAAAAATATCATTAGGTTTTTCCCTCTCTGATCACTGTTTGTTTTTTTACAGTGATCAAATGCATTAGTGCAACAGCAAAATTGTTTTGGACCCTTAGGGTATATAGATATTTAATGTGGGTGAGTACTATGAATGAGAAATGAGAGGAAATTATTGTTGAACAAAGATATAATAAACTCACGCTCACCACTACGTAATTTACATTTTTATTTGTTTTTATTTTAATCTACATTCAAATTAAGACATGGTCAGTGTCCCGGGACTCCTACAACCTCAAGCACCCTATGGTACTTAATTTTGTATTTGAGAAAGATAACAAGATGCATCAGGTGTGTTGAGAGCACTTCACAACTTTTATTAAAGAATTGTTGCTGTAAAGTAAAAATAAACTTTTAATTAAAAAAAAACACTGAGTGAAATTCAAAGTGGTAAGTAAAAGTTATGATATTTGATTATTCTGCTATTGATTGCTCTGAGAAAGCATTGGATTATAGAGAGAAAGAATCAGAAGAACAAGGTAAAAATTGTAAAATGTTCTTCACAGATATAGTAAGAAAGCTCATGGCAGAAACTATGCCCACTTTCTAGGAAACTGCTTAATTTCCCTATGTAGTATTGCTTGTCCGCCTGCCACTCAAGGGAGTGGAGAACTCTGGAGAACTTCTTAAGCATATATCTCTGGGATTTCCTCCCTCTTATATCTGTGCACAATACCAGGATACAACACTACCTCCTGGCATAGCCACAAGTGTGCAAGTCCTTGTCATGTGTCAGAGGACTACTTCAACTTAGAATTCTATCTGTGTGGATTTAAAGATAAAATATAATTCCAAAGCTTTCCATCTAATACTTTTTAGCATACATAAGTACTACTTAATAATGATGTTTTTTTGTCTGGACAAACTGGCCATTGGCTGACCTTTTTCCAGAAATGTCTGATGGATAGCTGTCTTCATTTTCCAGTAAGAGCTACGCGTATTACAGGAGCAGTGATGTTTCCTTGGATGTATTGAGACATTTTTCATAAAATGCTGTCTTCATTTTGCTTTAATTGAAACAGAAATGATAACTGAAACTCAATGAGTGGTTTTAACGAGAAAGACTCTTCAAAGCTTGCACTCCTACAAAGCGTATTTGGCCAGCAGTGAAAATATCAGTAGTTCTGGTTGCTTTGTGTTGTTGAGCAGAAAAAAATGAAATTGTTTATACTGTTTTTTTATACTGATTTACTTTTCTTTCATTTGTTGTATTAGTTTTGGTCTTGATTACCTTGGTGGCATTAGAAATTATTCTGTATACGGCATATAATCATTGGCAGAGGTATCCAGCTGTGTTGAGATCACAGATGTCCATTGGAACACAAATATAGGGAATATTCTCTTATCATAAAATGACATAGCAAGTCATAAAAGCTGGAACCACACACAATTTTGAGAAGGAAGGCAGTTTTGTGCACGTAACAACTTTGTAAATGTGGAATTTTTATTTTAATGGTTTCCATAGATAAAACAACGTGTTTACACATACATGAATTTACAATGTTCTGCTTATGTACTTGGATTTATATCCGAGGCACTGTTAATCCTTTCTCTGGGATATTAGGTTATCTACATCTGCACAGATGTGAAACCAGAGATGGTCGTGAGATTTATCAGTCAGAGTTTACAGCCTGGCAGAAATGCGTAGCTTACTTTATGATGGCCACTGGGAAAAAAATATTAATTTAAATATATAAGATATTCACGCTGCTTGCTACAATGTATAGAAATATGCGGTGTGACAAGTGAATATGAAAGCAGGCAAAATTTTAGTATCAGTTTTGACTGTTAAGAGATAAAGGCGACTGGTAGTTGTTGTTAGTTAACATAATGACAGTATTGTTTGCACCTTTCAGCTAGCAGTGTTTAGCTTTATACATGTAAGGTAATGTGATGCCTCATTGCTTAAAGGAACATTAATGCTTAAAAATGAAAGTCACCCTTTTACCTGTGTTTCATTTTTAAAGAGGGCATTGTCTCTACAACCAGTGGTGGTTTTTTGGTTTCTTTTTATATATATAATTGTATTTTTTCGTTCATTTGATTTCTTCCTTTTTCCTTTAAGGAAATATTACAAGGTGTCACATTTTGCTAGTCCAGTGAAATTAACGTTATCTTAAGGTTCTCTCTTACCGCACAGAAAGTTGGTGATAAATATCACTATTTTGCTATCACAACATATAATATTTATTTTATTTGTCTGTGTTTATGGTTGTTCATGATGTAGGCAAACCAGTGGCAACAGTACTAGTACCAGTACCAATGGTGGAAACTTCTGCTGTTAACCCTTAGAAGGACACATTTTTAAAGGATTTAAAGCCCTTTAGTAACTTACAAAACAAGTTCAATGAGAATTGTTTAACTCTTTCCTTCAAATCAAATAATGATATTATTTTTGTATCCAGTAATTTCCACAGTATGCTAATTTGTTACTATTCTGCATCTACAAATAGTCTATGCAGCAAACACATTGAAATAATTAAAATTATTATTTTTTTGCATCTTAACTGGCTCTGTGTAATATTCACCTTTAGACTCGAAAATTTGGGACATATATATATATATATAGTATATATATATATATATATATAATCCGATTCTGTTAGGACTTAACACTTGTTTAACACTTGTAAACAGTTCCAGGTCTGGAGAGTCTTACTGTGGATGATCATGGTAAGAGGACATATTACCAAAAGTGATCACAAGTCAAAGGGTTTAATTACAGCCTGTGGAAGGCTCTGTTTTCACTGTTTAATTAAATGTACCATTTTAATGGGGACCACAGCATATGGGAAATACACTTGTGTTCATCAATAGTTTATTATACTGCTATTAACCAACATGACAACAATACGGTGTAATTTTATTCCAAAGGTAATCAGTCATGCTCTCCCAAAGCATATCTGTTTTGCTGATCCGTCTTTCCTTGCTATCCAAGCAGCATATCACATAAAAATTGGTCTATGGCCCTTTCTACCATTCCTATGCATATCACATAACTTTAGTCTTTATAGAATCCTATGTTTACATATTATGTGTACAGTAAAGGTCTCCCTATGGCAAACTTTAAAATTCACATGTCAACCTTCATCTTAGTCTAGGTTTGGGGTAGTCAGCATGTTTTGTTAGTTTTCTTCAAAGTGGACATGTTTCGTTAAAAAACAGATTAGGGAATTTAGAATGTATTAATTACATTTGCTGTTCTAAGCATTACTTTCTTTATATGTGCTCTGTTGTGCCCCAGCATCACATTAAATAAATTTAATTTGTAATCAATGCACTTTATCCCTTCAATGGTAGTTTATTTGATTTCAGCATAAAAAATTGGAACTTGTGTTCCTTGATGGTACCTGTAGGGTGATCTTCTGCTCTATTGCTTTACACTAGTAATAATTAAAATATTGTCTATTAGATACTGTTGTATCTAAAAAGAAAAAAACCCAAATGATTTCTTGAATGAATTTTAGCCTTACGATTAAGAATGTCTCAATGGACAACTCCAACAACAACAGTAATCAGGGACAGAAGTATGGTCTTCCTACTATACTACAAGGTATTGCTGGACTATGTTCCTTGAGACCAATACAGCAATATCAATTTTTTACTTCATTTAGAAATATGTCTGCATGTACAGTAGGAATTTTACTTTTTTTAATGATTCTATGATTTAGCCAGCTTCAGCACATAGAATACATCAAGGTTCGAGTGGATAGCTCTGATTAAATCAAAATGGAAAACACTAGTCTAATAGTTCCATCTCCAGAATGATTTGGAGAGCATGGTACTTGTATTCATTAGCGTTCCACTGAGTGGAAAGAAAACAGCACAATCACATTTGTTAAATGTATAAATGCCAGAGAAGTGAGTAATACATTGAAAGGGTCGCTTGTCCTTCCATTCCTCACTGTTTTCTTTTAAACATCTGATAAAACACAGGGGACTGTTCATTAGAGGCCAAGGTTACCCATGAATGCAAGTAAGTTGACATTTAACCTTATTTAAAGATATACAATTATCATCCATATTGCTTGAAAGTCATTAGGGAAGTGGAAAAAATAGAATTCTGCCAATACATCGTATTAATGGAAATGTATTATGGGTAAAAAAATAAGAATACTACCATGTAGCACTTTGGCCACTGGATACTTTTTTCCATTAGATTATATAACAGTTGCTTTTTATCCGACATTGCATATTTTCTAAACAAGATAATTTATACAAGTGGCCTTTACTCTCTCCACAATCTGCGATTCCTGAGAAATCACGCTACTCACTTTAGGCTCATTAACTTTTTACAGACATTTTTTGTCCCTAGGGTTCTGGGAAATCATTTTTCTGTTGGGTAAGAGTATTAGGTTTTTAAGTGTTTTATCTAAGAATGCTAATGCCGAATGGTTTTAATCCTATCCCAGGACCTGCCAATTAAAGCCTCTAGATTTTGAGAATATTTTAACCGAAAAAAATGTGTATGTTTTCATTAGAGGCTGTTATCTAAAAAGCTGTGTAAAAGAACACAGCATATTTTAGTAGTCTAGCAATTATTTGCCAATGGCATTTGTGGCTACTGGTTTTAAATAATATATCATAATCACAGCTTTGGTCGTTTTGGCTGCAGGGTACTGCTCAACGGATATATCCTTGTATATAAATAAATCATATGCATATTTAAATTACAGTTTAAAATTGATTCCTCTGGTACAATTAGGTACATCTCGGAATGTCTCAGGAAGTTCATAAATATGAATATATTTTTTGAGTCAATTGTCCATTCAAGTCAAGCGTAGAAGACTGTGACCAGCTGTGATGCAAAATATTTCTTATGAGGCCAAAACACACTCCATTTCAATACAAAGTTAAGTTTTCCTTAAATATGTTGCCCCACCACCAGGTGTTTGTGTAAATAATCTTGAAAATAAAATTGTATGGTCTGCTGAGAACTACAGACCCGAATCTTTGAAAACAAATACTCTTTGAAAATAAAAAATAGTGTATTCCTTTAATAAGGGTGTTTGTTCATATGCTTAGTATAGTGCATTTGTGCAAATATTTTTAGAATAAAAACTGTTTGGATAATTCAATGTTATACTAATATGTAGAGCCCTATAAAGATTATATTATTGCACAACACTTGCAATGTTTACAAGTTTAACAGTTTTAATATGCCATTGGAAGGCTGTAATACTGATTTGGTATATTCTCTTTCTCTGTGTTTCTTGTTCAAAATTGATTTTTTATAGCAGAATTAGAACATATGGATTGTTTCAAAATACAGAGCTGATGTTGAAAAATAATGCTTAGCATTTGTTTTATATTAAGAATTAAGTGATAGAAAAGATAGGAAAATGAAACATCTTCTATTTCAAGATGAAACTGAACGGGCCTGTAATTATGAGTGCAATAAAATATCAGCACTGTGGTGTAGATTAACAAATAACTATAATGTGACATTAAAAAACATTACTATTTATTTATAATTACACTTTTACATAGAAACTGTAACACTTTTTTTTATTTTTCTAATGTGGTAAATATTTGCAAGTGATTCTACTGACCAAAAAAACTTTTATTCAGGGCAAAGTAAGGTGGTACACGTAGCTATACCCCTCCCTCCCTCCTATCATTTCCATATATATATATATATATATATATTATAATATATATATATATATTTATATTTATATGTATTTATTATTTAATTTTTGAAAGATACCATGTAGAATGACATACAGCAATTCTGGCAAGACAAATGCAATGTAAGCCTTGTCACTGATTGGTGGTATTCTGTACATTGTCTTAAAAGAACATGCTAAAAATACTTTCAACACAATTACTGTATATGCCATAGGATTTGTAACCATTCATTTTGCCAATTTTGTAATACTTACAACGCAACGGCAACCCATCAAATACAACTCTGTCATCATTTTCTGTTGTGGAGTTTGGAAAAAAAGTTATGTTGTGACGTACTTATCAAACCAAACACAAAAGGGGAAAAAGAAAACCATAACCACAAAAAAGAAAAAAGCTGATGCTGATGCAATTTACCCAAGCAATATGTGACCTCAATTATCATTATAAGGCGTTTAAGATTTACCCCTTGCCATAAGGTCCGTAAACTGCGCGTTGTGTGTGTGGTGCCTGTATTGCTTCAACAGCCCCTCTTTGTCCTCCATTAGTGGCCCCTGCTTTCCATTATATTTTTTTAACTCTTTAAAGCTCCTAACCTTATCTCTAGCCCGCTAGGGTTTTAACTGTCCCTTGATTATTTTAAAAGATTTAAAGTTTTCATTTTGAAATGGACATGCATTTAAGCTATAGATTTTAATAGCATTACAAAGTAGGGCTGCTACATATTCTTACTGTTTGTGTATAGTACCTATATTGAGAGTTTAGGCCTTAGTTATTCTTTTGTCCCTTGAAGACATCAAGCCTACATTTAAAGAATATTACAGAATGAACCTGAAATATTTCTTTAAAAGGTTTAATCGATGGCATTAGAAAAAAGCCTGACAAAAATAATCATATTTTAGCCGACCTGCCCACTATTCCAGTTTGAATAAGCAATATTGGCACTTCTTATCCACATGTCTACATTTGCTTGTCCCTGGATTTAAGCCTAGTCAGCCTAGTTGTATAATTAATTTAATAATTGATGGCTTTTGATATGCAATTAATTACCTATAGAAGTATTGTAATAAATCATTACGGAAATGATTTGTTGGCTGATGGCAGACAATATTCAAACTTACACTGGCTGGTTCTACTAAGAAATTGCTCAATTGAGCTGAATCTTGATAATTAGGTCTTGCATATAATGTTTTGCTTTCCTAATGAGTAGACTACTGTATCCTATAAAAGGGAAGCATTCAACTGAACTAGCATTAATTATAAGAGGGTGCTACTAAAGGCCATAGTTATACACAATCCATAGCTCAGCGCACTCACATCAAATAGGTTATAAACTCTCAAAACTATAGCTTTTATTACGGCTACTAAAAAAACGCCTTTCTAAGATAACAAAATTTGACATCTAGTCACATCACATGGCCATATAATGCTTAGCCTACCACTATGCCAAAGTACTCCAGTGTGGATGGGTTCTAACACTAAATATTGTTGCTTATATGGAGCTAAATCTCTTCTAATATACTTACCGGGGACTAAAAGACTTTTTCTATATATGTATATAAAATTGCTCTTGGAAAGGAACACTTCTGCTATCATCGTCTAATGAGGTTCAATGGGATTGCTTTCCTGCCGCTGATCAGCTGCTTTTATAGTATAGTTCATATTTTTGTTATCAGGTTTGATGGATACATATGTAAGGACATACTTTTTACATGCATTCTTTGTGTGTGATGATTCATAGGACACTAGATTGTCCCTCTAAATGTGACATTTTTCTAAAATATTATCTGGAACTTCCAAAAATATTCCTCATAGAGTTTGATGTAATTGTAAACTAGTTCTAAGAGTAATAAGATCTGTTAGATTTGTTTTTTGTTTAGATGAGTAATTATGAGAAATTTTCCCCAAACTAGAGAGCGTAATCTTAGTTTGTAACCTGTAAAATATTACAGACAGGTCACAGGGGAGAGATGTGGGAAAGGCACTCTCTCTTGATCATATTTCTGTGGTATTTGTATGCATTGCTCCTGCGGTAAATTACCCTCCTTGTCATGTAATATCTTTTGAGCCTTCTTTAAGTTGTATTTCATGGTTTAAAAACAAATTGTATTAAAACGTGTATTTAATACGTATATAGATATATATATCTTTCAGCATGAAAGACAATTGATATTTCTGATGATAAATGAACAGCAGTAATAAGGGCTATAATAAATAAATAATCTGAAGGCTTTGCTATATTACATTTATTTCTATAGAGCCAGCAGATTCCATAGCGATGTTACAATAGAGGGCAGTAAAATATTTAAAAGACAATTTAAAATGTCAGTAGCATAACACATGTTAACATACTGGTGCAGAAAGAGAATAGGGTCCCTTCTCATGTGAGCTTACAGTCTATTCGGTGACTGGGGGAAGTGAGACTGCTTGGGTGCGGATGAGTTGATTGTAGTGAGAATGAAGCCCATGGAACAGCGCAGCTTAGGTGGAGTGGGCCTTGACAGAGCTAGGTGGTGTGCATAAGGAGTGGTTTAATTTAATTGGTTCAAATTTGTTATGGGTGGGGTTACTATCAAGGTATATAAGTGGCAACCATTTTGTAAACGGTGTAAAATTGTAAATGGTTGTCCCACCCTTCCTCCATTTAATGGTGGGTTGTGGGGGTGACTATCCCGTTTTGTCACAGCGACGGGGATAGTTGGGGATTATTATTTAGTCCGGTGTTTTTTTTTTTATGGTTTGGTTTACTAATTTGACTTGGTTCAAGTTAGTTTGGTAGGTTTCGAGCTGGCCTGTGGCTCAGAACCTGGGGTGGTATAGGGGTGTCTCAGTATGCCCCTGCATTGGTGGTTTGATTAAGTTGGTGGTGTAGGGGTGTCTCGGTACGCCCCTGCATTGGTGGTTTGGTTAAATTGGTGGTGTAGGGTTGACTCGGAATGCCCTGCATTGGTGGTTTGGTTAAATTGGTGGTGTAGGGGTGTCTCGGTACGCCCCTGCATTGGTGGTTTGGTTAAATTGGTGGTGTAGGGTTGACTCGGAATGCCCTGCATTGGTGGTTTGGTTAAATTGGTGGTGTAGGGGTGTCTCGGTATGGCCCTACATGGTTTATAATTTGGTTAAACGGTCTGGTAGGGGTGTCTTGGTATCAATGTGTTAATGTGGCGACACCTGGTATGTGTTAGTGCCATTGTTATACGGTTAATGTATTTATTATGGGAGGTCATTGTCATTGTTAATAAAAGGGAAATCTGTTATTTATGTTCTAACCGTGGTGGCCTGTTTTGACAATGACTTTTGAATATTGTATAATTTAATAAAGCTGTGGAAATTATATTTGCACCCAATAAAGTGTGTGTCATTATTGGGTATGGGGTACGGTCATCCTAGGCACAATCTCAACTATGCGCTTGTTATGGAGATGGAGAACTCTGCTTGGATCTTGCATGGTTTTTGGCTTTAGGAGCACACTTTTTAAAATAAGTTTGGAACTTCTAAACAATTTAAAATAAAAAAATAAACTGTTTATGTCCTCCTGTAATGTAGCTAAGGCAATGTAACCTCTTTGTTTGTGATTCATATTTTGATTGATTATTTTTTGTAAGTGCCTTGTCAACATAAAAAGTTAAAAAAAATAACATGCCACAGTAATTGTATTATGTACAGTATTTTTCAAATCACATAATATTGATTTGTTTGTGTGTGTATGGTCCTTGCTAGACTGCTTGAGTACAAATCTTTCAGTAAGAAAATAATATTAAAATACTGCAACACCTTCAAGAGTCTTTTATATAAAAACACTCTTCAGGATACTTCAGGAAGGCTGGAGAGTCTTCAATGTTTAATAATAAGGAGAAGGCATCTAAAACATGACATCACTGCTCTTTTATGTATAGGGTTGTGCATATAATACATACTGTACCAAATGTTACAATGCAATGTCTGAAAACATTGACAGAGCAAAAACTGTCCTTGACACTATGAAGAATTGTAAAATATTTAAAAGATTGGATCATCTCAACTCAAATTAAAAATATGTTTATGTATAATGCATTTTTTGAAAATGGAAGTTGGCAACGTTGAATACTTTTAATAGAAAGTCTTTTTTTAATAATAAAATAAGGATTGCTTAATTGTTTTCTGAAGAGTAAAGCAAAAACCTTTTGCTTAGTATTTTTTATATTTTGTGAAGTTATGTTATTTAAAATAAAAAACTTCACCTTATATACATGGAGAAAGATTTGTTATATGTATTGCATAATATATAAAAAATGAAAAACAAATCACAATATTTCAAAAGGAAGTTTATTGCAAAGGTATTTTTTTTTTTACATGAATACTTGCTCGGTCTATTGATTAAAATGCAGCTTTAACATATCCTTTTTTAAATTATAATGTTTTTGGTAACCTTGGTGACAAGCTGAAAAAGAATAAAGAATGTATCATTTGCATAACCCCTTTATACACAAACGTGTGTTTCACTTTTCTATTCATATAATTAAACAAAAGAGTTACTTGCAATGTTAATTAATTGAAAATATAAAAGCAAAAAAAAGGAAGGTTTAGGATAATTGGGTTTTCTGTATCAAAGGTGGAATTAATACCAGGAAAGTGTGGTGACACAGGATGCATTCATATTAAATATACAGTAAATGAGTATGTTCTGTATATCTGAATAAGTATGAACTTAACAAACTAAAGTTACTCTGTAGATCACTTTTCCAAAGACAAATAAGAATTCTTAGCCTATATTTATAAAGTCTCAAAATGCCAGATTTTGAGAAAAAAATGTTTTTTTATTTTCTTTAGGATACTGAAACCTTTCATATTCATTTTATTTACAGTAGATGTAAAGACTTATAAGCTTTCAGCGTCTTAGAGATGCATTCACATATACATAATGGTCTATTCACTAAAGAGAGAGTTGACAGGAGAGGTCTGGCTTCAACTCCTTGACTTCACTATTCATTATGAAGGTCCAATCCCAGTGAGTGTCTCCTGCAGTATGAGCTTGGCTGAACATGTATAATGTATAGAGTTCACTCAATGAGATTTCTTCAAAGTCTCATCCCACTGAATTATGCATTATGGAGGGCCATCTCAGCCCTTTTGCAGGGGAAACTTGCTAGTGCTGGCATAATGAAAAGTGAAGTGAGAGAGTTCAAACCACCACTCTCCTGCAAACTCTCCTACCAACTTTCCCTTTAGTGAACAATGTGATGTCGCGTGTTTACCTTGCAATGGATAGATTAGTAGAGGATACATCACTGCATACTTATATTGCTGGGGAAACCCTATTCAGTTCCCCTCTGTGTCTCTCATATTATAATAATAGAAAACTCATAAAAACTTTACTTTCTGTGCAAGATCTCCATAATTTGGACAAATATAACAGTGATGTTACCTTAGATAGGTATTAGCAGCTTACATACCTTTTAATTGATTGATCAGTCCTACCTTTAATTGGTTCTTTTTTTTTGTTACTGTTTAAGATATTTATTTTCAAAGTTTACACCCAATCTCGAGAAGATTTCTGCTTCCACGCCATATACATGCTAATGGTTTATTGCTTATTTTAGTACCACAACATGATTTATTATTTATTGTTTTATATAGCGCCATCAAATTCCATGTAGAACATGTAGGATTTGGAAAAAATTATAGATTGGCTTTTTGGAATCACTGAAACCCCATAAGCTCTAGATGATTGTATTCAAAAGGCAAAGAATAAGACTATTTAACATTGATCAGTTATATACCAAATATTACTACAGTCATCTAGTAATTAAAACAAATGTTTTATTTTTTGTAATTTGGTATTTAGAGAATATCTCATACCATGTTTTAATGGGGTCATAAATGTTTAAGTAACAGAAGCATTTCTCTTGAATTTATAATGATTTCCTTCAGACACAGAATAGAGTTTCTGATATTTCAGGAACTTTAGAACTAAAGGCAATTGACTCAATGATATTCGGGAACAGAAACTTGTTTGAAATAGTTTTTGCTGCATCCTGCGGAGAGCATTGGAAACACTTCTTGTGAAAGTAACACATGCATATACATTTAACCGTATTTGCACCAATTCAGTTTCTGTGTAATTTTCCGAAATGTATTATAAAACCATGTCAATGGAGTTCCTCTGATAACATCTATGCATCCACAATATATGTGCAACCATCACTAAGCCCTTTTATATTAATCAAAAGATAATAATTTATTGACTTCACTGCTGGGTAAGATATTCACTTATCTTTCTACAAATATATTGTCTTAAAGAGCATATATGAAAAGAATATGAATCTACATTATGATTACGATAATGCAAAAAAAAACACTTTTCTCTACCCCATAGGAATGATTGGTCTTATCCTAGGCTCTTGATTAGCCTCTGATGAGTGATGGGTAGCAGAAACATAAGAACGTCATGTTTTTTTCTTATTAAAAGAGATCTGAGGCAGCATCCCATGCTGGAGAAAAATTACAACGAACTAAATAGATTTTTTTGCAAAGATTGCAATGGAAGGAAATGAAAAGGACATTTTATCTTGGTAATGATCCTGGGCCAATACATCTGTTATCTATTTTTATTATTGCAGGCTATTCAGTTACTTGATCCCTGACATTATATCCAGCCCATTAATTACCTTTGATAGCCTGCACTGCTCTGAAGGGGGACATTAATTCTCTTATAAGTGATAATCGGTGAGCAATGCTTTAGATTTTCTATTTGCCCTAATGGATAGTACATCCTACTTAGTACAGAACATTCATGTACCTATATTTTCAGGTGTGTGAATACATATTACCATCCGCTTTGGGCATTGAGGGTGTAATTTATGAAAGAGAAACTCAGGTCTTCTAGATTAGATATTAGCAGGAAGAATATTATGGTAGTTTCATTATACCTAATGGACACCTTTACGTGTTCATTAAAGAATACAGGCCACATATGTTTTGTTTTTTATCATTATACCATGAGTGGAATGTTTGACTTACTAGTTATCTATGCTGTTTATAAGGTTGTAATCTAAGTTTTATGACAAGTTTAACAAGTATATTCACAAATATATTCCAAATATATTTCTTCACAAATATATTCCAAATATATTTCTTTACCATGACTCTTTTAAAAAATACAAATTCACCTTATTTTCCGAATTTATTCCCTCCATCTAAAAAGAAATATTCTATTTATAAACTCTGTTTTCAGCAGAGTCTCCTTTATAATTCACAATATCCGTATCTACCATTACCATAAACATCCAATGTTTCAGTCAACCAGCTTAATGTATATTGTAAGATATGGATTGCTTTCACCTAAGCACCTAATGAAATTTGGACCCAAGATAAGGGTCTTATCTTTTTCATCTACATGACTTATGTACATAGCATTAGAAATAACAGGTATGCCTGTTATAAATCAGAAAAAAATGTGTATGTCATTTTATTGCTTGTAGCTTGTCAGGCAGCACTAGATTTACATGGAAAGTAAATTGCGCACTCTTTTCTAAAGCTTTAGACGCCTAATATGTGATGTTATACCGCCAATGTAAATTTGTTTCAATAGATAACAATGGGTGGTTATTCATAGTGCATAAAAAATAAAAAATGCATATATCAAATACATCCATTTTATTTATATGAAGTTTTTTTATTAAAATGTACTTTTAATAATATTATTCTTAAAATATTTTTAATATTAAAAATAATTGGGCATGTTGTTAAAGCCATTCATTTTCATACTGTATGATTGTGGGGGTAATTTATCAGATCTTGTGTATGTTGTGTGACCTAGATCCACTGAAATTGAACGCAGAGTACAATTGCAATATTTCCATATTCATAAAGCAGACAAGTAAAATCTCAGATATGGAACAATAGGAAATCCAGCCGGGAATGTTTCCTTATCGGTGTCTTTTTGGTGTACCTAAGGTACAGGCTGACTGGCAAATGCAGCTGTTAAATATGAATCCATGTAGGCTTATCAGAATTCATCCAGGGCACCAAGAACATGTGTGTTGGAGCAGGGTACTGATAAAATACATGCTACATACAATCTTCAGCTCCAGTATGGCCAGTAGGATTTATTAATGCGCCAGATTTAATAGCGCACCTAGATTGAATAGTATGGAACACGACACACGTCTGTTGTCGCATTGTATAGTTCACTGCATACATTCCTTCATTCCTTCATATTGCATAAGCAATCCAGGAGGTGTGGACCTTGGTTGGGTAGTTGGGGCTAGTCACACATATTGAGTTGTGGCTAGCAATATAATACCAGAAAGGGGATTACAGCGGTATCATACACGTAGAGTAAAACCCCAAAGGTTGGTGAGACATCAAGAAGAATTTGCATGCATGCTAATGAAACATGGTAATTAAATATAATTTACATCATCCTGGAGGAAGGAGTAGGTTTCTCAATGAAATAGTCATGCAATCACTTGTTCAACTCTTATTCTAGGAACGACTCTTTAAATAATTATGAGGCTTCTGTAGTTCCAACTACTTAGGAAACAAATGCTTAAAAAGAAAACAGAGTAGTGAAAGCAACACCTTTTCTTACATACTTCTAAGTCTTCAAACATATATGAGGATAGACAGCTTCAGAAGCCCAGTTCCATTCTAATTTGCAAGTTGATTAATGTTTTTTTATATATAGAAGAGTTCACATCTTGTCAAGCACGGCCCTTAATAATGTGCAAATAATGTGAAGCAATGAGGGCCAATAATGACATATGTATTTTTTACATTACAATATTGTTAGTGATTCACTTGTGGCGCAGACAACCTACAATGAACATTCTGCATAGCAGACAAACCATCTCCTTGTTTGGTAATTATTAGGAAGCCTTCTCCACTCCACCACCTCATTAGTAACTACTTAAGGAGAAATAAATGCATATTCTATATTTATCATTATCTGGCTGACATTACCAGGAAACTCTGTCAATTATTTCTTTTCTAAAACACTAACCCCACAGAGCAAGAGTGATCCTCAACGCAAAAAGGTTTCTAATGCTTCAGTAAGTTGTGAGTTCCTAAAATAGCTGTGGACTGGAAGAAACAGCTTCACTGTTTCATGATTTTAAGTTCGGAATATTTATTTGCTTTCAGCTAGCAGTAATGAGTGGAATATGCCAAAGCAATTTGTGTTTGGTTTGCAATATAGACTCTGGCCATCAGCACAGGGAAAAAGTCGACCAAACTTTTTAATTTGAAAAATAAAATTATTATAATACAACAAAAACAAAAATGAAAAAATATCAGTTTATTAAACAATATCTGGACATGGCTGTTATTAAGTTACAACTTTTTGTTTGCATAGATACAATGGTTTTAAGATCAAGTGGGTCCTTGGGGCAACATTGTTACATATAAACAATAATGAGTTGCTTATCCAGGAATCAGATTTAAAGGACAGAAAGGGGACCACAGATAGCTATAGGATCATTGTGCCCACAAAGCTGTTATAACAAGTAACTGAATGTACACCAAGCATCCATCAGACAAGTCAAATATTTACATATGTTTTAATCCATTAAGCAGATTTTTTCAGATCCATGAGATCACAATCCATTATGAAGAACAGACCCCAGTGAGTTTCTACGACCTGAGTATTAGGGAATCACACACACTTTCTATGCATCATTCAGGGCCAGCTCAGACCTTCTTGGAGGGAAAGCCCACTGTGTATGCGCTATATAGTGCAGTGACATCAGGGGTTTTAAATATTCATAACTTTACACATGCACGTACACACACTCACACACACACACACGCATTTAGATATGCAACAATGCCAAGCTCATGCTTTCAAGCAGAGATATCCTCGCATAAATACATATATGTATATACACTGATTTGCATACAAATGAACCTAAACTCCTACATGCACAAAGCGTCTCTGCTCCTGTGACTGCTGTTGGTTGGGGATCCTGACACATGAATGTAAGCAAGTGTCTACAAAAGGAGCTTCTTACTGACTGATCCCTTCATTGGTTAGACGTTCCTTCTTCTGTCATCACTGCTCATATTCCAGAAATGGAGATTTTCTCTGCAAATATCCCTGCTACAACACACAGACTCTATACCCTCCTTTACCTCCTATTTTAGGAAGCCTTACAGGAAGTATATTTTAGAAAGCCTTACATTTAAACAGGATATCCAAAATTTCTAGGGCTTTATTACTTGTTTTGTTGTTATGTCATATTTAGTGCTTCTTATTCATAATAGTATTTTAATCAACCCATATTTGCAACTAATTCTGTTCCTGTGGTGCAAGTGCTGTGAAGTACTTGCTGTTCTAGAATAAAACAGTAATAAAATTGCTTGCAATTTTATGAGCTTCATCTGTTGATTAGATATCTAAAAGCTCTTCACACAAACAATTTCTGATTTTGTATTTTTCTGCTAATTTTGCGTAAACTGGATGAGAATCAGATTTGGAGCAGAACAGAATACTGACTGCAGCGCTTGCCTTGGTTGCAAACATACCTTGTGTCTTCATAGTTCATTCATGTAATTCATCTCTATTATTTTTAATTCATACGTTTAATTGTAGAGTGCAACTATAATGCTTGTATTTTCTAGAATGTATTGGTAATGAGAAAGAGACTTAATTTGAATTCAAATGGCATTGATTCCAACTGGGAAAATTAGGTGGCATTTAGACCAGACATGGATGTCTATCCCATATTGGGATGCAGGTAGGCAGTCCCTCTGATGTTGGCCGGCGGTCACGCTGACCCTGCAGGAAAACTGGTGTGGTTGGAGGAGGACGTAGGCGGTTTGTGGGGTGTGTCGAAACACCGCTTCTGTGACCCAGAGTTTCTTGTTGAAGATCCAGAGACACAGAAAAGCAGCTCTTCACCCCGAGTGTTAAAGCAAATGTGAGATCTGCTAGTCCCTAAACAAGTGTGCATCACATGTAAAGTTGTGTATTTGATGTACAAACTGCGAAGAACCACCTTTTTGCTTCTAAGTGCTTAAAAGATCCTTGATTTTTGCACCCCCCCCCAATAAGGTGGTATTTTTTACTGAAACAGTTACCAAGCTACTATGATCTGTTTATTGTTATCTCCATCTATCAGGAAAAAATGGCAAGCATGCCAGCTTGTTTAGGCCTTATTCTGTCATATACATGTCCTGAACACATCCAATTACAGCTCTACTTCAGGAATTATCACATGCAAATCAAATAGAGGGCATCCAAGTTTCTATACCAATGTGTAAGAGCCTGGGGCCTCTTCTGAACTTAAAATGCAGCTAGCTTTCTTGGAGAGCCAGTAACAGGAGGCAGTGTTTGAGTCGAGTTGTTTGTTAAATTATTGATATATTTAATTTCTCCAATAGGTTTCAAGACAGTTAGCAGTTTCTAATTAGTTACTTGCCTATTAGAATTACTCCAACTATTCTTCGAGTGCTATTTCCCTCATTCTTTTAAGCCTTTATATCCCGATGGCAGCGTGGAAAGTGCAGTCAACACCACACAATTTAATGCCATTTTATTTCTTATTGTTCCCCATACCCTAAAGAATCTCATGTTCTGGAGTGATAATTAGGTTTAAGTAGCAGAGGGGAAGAGAACATATCTCGTGAACATGAAATGGCCCACAGGCCAGATGAAGTGAAAAGAGGCCGCCCATAATTTGATATGAATATTCCACTGTTGTTTTGAAAGTGAGAATCATAAAATTACCTGCCAGTTTGTACATATATATATATATATATGAGAAAGTGCTAGTACAAAACTATCGTTAAACTCAAATGGTTAAAAGATGATGCATGTGTTGATAGCTATCCATGTGCATTGATTCATATACACACCAGTTTCTTTCCTGATGTCCATAAAAACTCAGTGACTAAGTGCGACAACTGCTTTAGTGATGTGTGCTTCCACCTAATAATCCTCTACTGTGAATGAGTTGGGCTCAATCAGGCATTGGTCTCAAGCTTGCATGCACTTGCAGAGCTTTATACAGAAATACTGTTCTGCTGCTGCTTTCATTTTAATTTTTTCAACAGTGAATGATATACGTCTCAGTTTGCAGTCACACCTGATAGAAAGGACCTCTGAGCTTAAAAGAGCAGTTCTACAAAACAAATATGTTTACACACATGTGATTATTGTGTTATTATTTCCTCTCAAGATTTAACCAACTTAAAAAAAGGCACAGAAAATGCATTAAAATAATGAATTCTGGCAAGGATTTGTGCATTCAACAGTACTGTGGATGATGCATTTTGTCACAAAAAACACTTACATTCAGTAGAATAGGTAGAACAGTACCTGTGTCTCTCTACATAATACTTAATGAACCTAAATCTTCCCCAGTCTTCTTTAGACTGTCAGTATCTGTTAATATTGAACTTAATACTGGCGGCTACACTGCATTATCTGATTACCAGTCCTTGCAGGCCAACGTCCATGAAATGTAACCTCCATAAGGTCTGTGACATTGGGTGTCACACATATCTAATTTATGTAGTGTCTGACATCATATGGCCCTTTTTTTCTTGCAGTTTCATTGGTTGATGTGTCTAATAAATGTATCATAAATATATAAAATACATATCACTGTTTACTAACTATCCTAAAATGTGTTATCGCTACCTAAACTTCATAAATTACATTCAGTATGGGGACTATGAAGAACAAATCACCACCACTTAAATCCAAACCTGAAAATATATAGTGAGTAAACATGAGACTCACAAGCTCACCTGCCACGTCACCCCATCAGAGATGTGGGGGAAAAGTGTTACATAAAATGGATGAATCCACCTACCATATGAAGAAAATGAGTATGTTTAATATGTCTCGCTAAATTAACCCTTAATGGGGAGCTCAAAAAAAACCCAAAAAAGTATAAAAACTATGCAATGTCAAAATCCTCGTAATACTGGTCAACCAACTGAAATCTTAGTAATGGTTAAAGACATATGATTTTTTCAACCTTTTAGTGAAGACTGGCATTAAACAATTACAAATAATTAGACTTTGCTTAAAAAAAAGAATTAAAGAAGGAAATACATTTTTGATAGTCTTTCACAGCGGTCTTATTTTGACTTGGTTTAAGGCCTGTCAACATGTATGGAACAAACTTCAGTAATTAGCTGCCAAGTGTCCAATATTGTTAACATTTTTCCAGTACTGTTGCATAATGTCAGATACTGCCAGATTTTAAGCACATTTTGTCTTTGAATTATCCTTTCTGTTCTGTTGTATAATTAATAGCCACTCTACAAAATCATAATACGGCAAATGAGATTCAAGGTAACACTGTAAGGTCTCTGTCGGAGGAGGACAGTTAATATTCTGTCACATGGAAAGTCTAGATTCTCCTTCCTTGTCTGCACAGAAGCAACCCTTTAATGACAGCAGACTTAGAAAGTGTTTGCTATGCATTCCACGTTATGGTGTTCATATTACCATGCCCTGTGTCGTAGTGTAACATATTTGCAACTACGATGTTAGTAAAAATACCCTGCAGTTTTCAGTAATTTAAAAACGGCATTTTATTTGTTTGACCAAATGGGAAAGGTGAAGGTGTGACTAGAAGAAAGGCAGGGATGGTCCGACGCGCCCTCGTTGGCCATTGCACCTGTTACTGATGAAACCATGACTGAGGTACCATCAATTACGGCCTCCCCATGCCCCAGAAAGAATACATACGCAAAATGTGGTGATTAAGTAAATATAATTATATATATATAATTATATATATATTATTAAGCTGGATAACATTTATTGTCTATGGTTCTTCCCCTAACCGTGACACAAATAACCTCACAATAAATAATGAATTAATTACAGATAATTACCTTAAGACAGATTCACAATACCTATAACATAATTAAACCACATATCCACATAAACTGTAGAGGCTGGTATGGGTGTAACTCTGCTCCACCTGTAGAGACTACCAGCATCCAAAAGCACATCAGTTAAACCGCGCCATCAACATCACTGGGATGTAGACCCAGTGAGTGTTTTGCACTTCTGCCCTTAGACTTGTGCACCACGACTCCAAACATACCTCAGACAATGGACTCCTGCACCATACCAGCCCAAATCACCCCTATATACAGTATATCATCCTCAGTGAATGTTCCTTCAAAATTGTCCCTAAGAATGAGTCAAATGTTCACCCAACCCTGATAGCCCACCTAGTCACTATGGGGCAAATTCTGCCCAGTTCCAAGTTGATCCCAGGCCACGGGGAAGTGATCCTATTCCTGACCTCTGTCATGGAGCCCCTCCACCTGATTACTCTTTTTCAAGAGCCTTTTAAAACATTCATTTCCTGAACCCTGCATCCAGCTCTGCACCACTGTTATTTGGTCTGAACATGATTCAGCAAATGGGACATGAAACAAACCACCTGTTTGTTCATTGAAAATGAATGGTCTTGTATTCCAGTGAGTCATATTTGTGTAAATTACAAAATAGTTTGGTTAGCTCCCAATATATTGTTTAGTCTAAGGTGGCGCTAGAATTTGGCATTCTTTAACATGGGGATTAATTCTTGGATTTCTTAAAAAGGTTTAGTCACTTTCCCATAGCCAAAACTTTTTTTTTATAGCACATGCATTCTTGATATGCACTTTAACACATATGATAGTTGCGTTGTCGCTTCCAGTCCATTCCAGCTATGGCTCGGGGAACACTGCAAACAGGGGTATGTTCAGATCCTGTGCGCATGTGTAGTAGTGCAATGGAAGCATTATCTTGCCACTGATTGACAGCTTCAAGCAGCCAATCGGTGGCAAGAATAGTTGGACCATGGAGGAAGAGGGCACCTGCTGGTGCAGGGCTGCCTCTTTTGTGTCCAGTACTGTAAGTGTTTTATTTTGTTTTTGTTTTGGGAAAATGCATATACGAACCAAGTAGTTTAGTATGTAGTAGTAACTTGTTTGGTTAGTTTCGCGGTTTAGGAACTCATTGACTTTAGTAACAATTTGATCATGATTCTGTAGATAATGACATGGTTTTCAGAAAACAGAATGCAAAGGCATTCCGCTTTTACAAAAAAAGTACCATTCATAAAGGAGACCGTCACTACACTAATAATCATAACTTTGTAACACACAAAAGAAGGGTTGATGTGAAGAAAATGTTAATTGTATAATGGTGATCAAGTTGATGAATATATAACAGTTGCTTAAATAAAGGCATACAAATAACAAGTAAAGCATATGCTATTGCAATGCATTAATGAATAGCATCAAATATTTTGCTTATGAATATGAATATTTTTAAGAAAGTTTATCTAGATCCACTAGTCAAGATACAGAAATGTCATATGTTTCACTGCATGATTCTATAGATTATTCTTTGCCGTAACCATGCACTTAACAGAGCCAGAAAATATTTTTAAGAAGGCCTAAATCAGGAGTATGGCCCTTTAAGGTTGACAGTTTGTAAATGGGTTATCATAGATTTAAGAACCTACTGCTATTATAGCTTTTAAAGGCTATTAGAGGCCCTCATCAATTTACGCATTAGTGCATTTAAGAGTAATGTAGCTGGAATCAGATATCTAGAAAACGATATATGACCATGTTGGTTTTGTATATGGCCAGGGGATATGCAGAAACATAATATATTAGTAGCTGCAGCGCTGAAGCGGCAACTACCCTCATCTACTATGGTCCTAGAATTATTAATACTAATTGGCTGCTCAAAGCACACTGCCTATGGCAGGAAAGCACTCCCATTGAAATCATTGCGTACTGAGGGTGTGAACAGACCCGTGCCTACAGTGTTCTCCGAATCCCCATGCGTGTACAAAATGGAAACCATGCAGGTATTGTATACATTAAAGTGCATATGATGACCGAATGGCTTTTTTTTGGCCACAGAATCTGTTGATGGGAATACAGGGCATTCCAGTATCAGCTTAAAAAAAAGACAGGAAAACCAGTGATGTGCTTACACCACAGCATGGTGCCTCCACTTTAGGAAGTTTTATACCCTATCATTTTGAAAAACACTATCTGACGCCGTTTGCTACAATTTAGGGCCATGTTACGTGTTTTAAATGTCAGAATAATTCAACTACAATTGTCCCGTGAAAGGCTGTTTTCTGACAATGCTTGTAATTTAAAGAGGCTTAAACTATCATGACCTGTTGATTATTCTAGAATCTGTCTTTAGGACACATTAGCAATTTGAATTATCTTCGCACTGGCTGCGCACTAACTACTGTGCTTCAGCTCTGAAAAACAACATTAGCTAGAAGGTTTATAAGCCATATGGATATTAGCATAAAAAGATGTCAGCATCCCTAAATACGCATCGTTAAAATCTATTTTTAATATATTACGTAAAGTCTTCATGAACGTGAATCTTGTGTGGCCATGTGCCCTGCATTTGTTTAGACAAAAAATAACATTCTTTACTGTAGTGAACAATATCTCTAATATAGTATTGGCCTTTTTCATATTGTCCAGATGTGCAGACCTGTAGGTTAGTTTTGTGGGCAGGTTTTGGTTAATTTTGCTTATCCTAATTAAGTTCGCTGTTGAGCATATAGACCTCCATTAATCACTCTGAGTGACTCAGTGTAACCAAGACATTAAACTTTTTCCCACAGTCCAGTCTGATTAGAACATAATATGTTTGTCTAGTAGATTGGGCTAAAATAACAGTTAGCTTACATGCAGACATCAAAATGTGCAGCTATTAAACCCAACGTTTTAAAACAGAGACAATTATATTGCTATTTTTTATGTAATACCAGCAATAACAGTGCTGTTGGTATTGAAGGTTTATTTTAAAACTCTTGTCCCTACAAGTTGTAACTAGCATAGTCCTCTCCTCAACATGACCACTATCCCCCACATTTGTGCGGCCACTAGGTCTTGGAACAGCACTCTTTGGTTAAGTAATAAACAAAATGAGACAGACCAGGTGTTTGCAGATGCAAAGGAGAAAGTTTAATACATTTGTTGATTCAATTATATAAATACATTACTTTATTCTCATTCTGAGTGTCTTACTCAAGTAGGTCACATATAAAGTCAGTAAAACCACACGGCCTCTGTGTTCCAACTTTGCTAAACTTGGTAGATATAAATCAACAAGTATCCAGACAAGGTATACTGTAACAAAAAATCTAGAACAAACAGAAAACCCTCAATGAGTAGAATAGCGCGAGTCTAAATATGTGGGTAATATCTGGCTAAATCAGATGAGCTTAACATTTAAAACCTGTGGTCAGCCTCTAATTCTTTGACGACAGCTGTTCCTAGGTTTGGCATTCCCTTTCCTCTGTTTGATCTGCCATCAGTTTTATATTTTGTCTACAACCTTTATCTCTGTAGAACCTACTGTTTTGCTGTATTTAATTGGAACATTTCTTCTTATTATGATGGGCTTAAATGTCTGTGTATAATTCTGTTATCTGGAAAGAAACATGCTTTTGATTATTTTACAACCTATCCCAGGACAATAAGGGTGCAAATAAGCTCTGTCTTGAGATTCTTTAAGCGCTTTTTATAATCACTTTGTCTACAATTGCATTTCTTGTGTGATTTACTGCATTGCAGATGTTAATGGTGCATACTTCCAGGCTTTTATGTTAAAGCGTTTGAAAAAAAAGAAAAATAAATTGAATGCCGACTTCCTTTTCTTGTAATATATCCATTAATAGTTTCCCTTTTGTTCCAGCAAACTCCACCCTTATGTCTTTTTAAAGTCCTGGAATTTCATCTCCAGATGCTGAGGTCTGGTAGACTATTAAGCCGTGGAATAAAGTATTTTAGGGTTATGACTTAACTGTTGCTAATGGTGCTTGGAAAAGTTATAGATAAAAAAGAGAAGAAAAAGCTGAATTTTTCCAAAAAGTCTATTTAGGAATGCATATATCTCACTTGAATGCTGGTTTACATAGACAATGACTATGTTGTTTGGAGCCGCTTATTGCAGAAGCAAGCAATATATTAGTCCAATGTATGCTTTAGGCAAGATGCCTCTACATAACCTACAAAAGATGACAGATTTGGGTAATTAAATACTGATACAAGGTTTTTTCTTCCTTTAAGTAACTCACGGCAATCATATTATTCCCTGAGAGAATCTATAAAATCTTGATTCATATGAGACTAAATTAAACTAGTGACATAAAGAAATATTGAAACAAGCAATAACATAACAATACGGACTGATCTGATGTGACGAGATATTATAAAGGATATATACAGCATACAAATTCATTTGCCACATTTTAAAGATCCCGTCCAAGATGAAACCTGCAATAGGTACAGGAGATGGACATTTACATTCTCTCAAGCCAAATAAGAGGAGAGACTATTGAGGGGAGAGGCTAGGGCAAGGGAATGCCCTGAGCCAGGTGAGATATTTCCTGGCTGTGGCTGTGGCTGTGGCTGAGCTTGTTTTAGCTGGGTCTGAAAGAGAAGGGTCTCTTGTTTTCTATTTAAAGTCACAGTTTGTAAAAAAAAAAAAATACATTTGTGCAAATGTTTTGGTGTATTCATTTTCAGACAACAAATTTTGTTTCCTGCCCTTTTGCTTCAGATGAAAATCAGAGACCTCTCTCACTCTCACACTCAATGTCTCTCTACATTGTCTGCCAACTGCTTCCATGTCCTATCTCCTTGCCTCTCAATTCCAACTATACTGTACATGGTATGATTCTTCAGGAAAAGAACACTTATTTGATAGATGTCCATGTAGCTTGTGATGAAAACACAGATCATAACTCTGGAATCCGTTACATGTGGCATTACTGACATGATGCATTGACTGTATAATTAATAATCTTTCATACTTGTTTTAAGCAAGTGTTTAATATCCCCATGGATTATGCCTTTTTGCCATGAGAACCCAATCATGTTGGGCTTTCATAGTAATGATTCCGCAACCCATCATCAACTGCTGATTCATGGTGTTGAAAATGCTAAAAGCTCTCTAGTGACTTTTAAATCCAGTTAATCTAAGTGTTAATCTAGTATGTACAGTATATTTGGTCTGGACTACACCGCATTGAGTCACCAAACAGCTTCAGTGGCATTGGTTTAAATTGTATGAAATAATTTATGAGATCATTATAGTAATGACACTTCTCCCCTGAGAAGCCTTTTTGTTGAAGTTCACTGAGTCTGGAATAACAAAGGCATATTTGCTGAGAAAGAGAAGCGTTTCTACACCTGTGTTTCTCTGGGAATCTATCTGTATTAGTCTGGCCTCTCTGTGGAGTTCTCCAAAATTCCAGGGCCATGGGGACTTTTTACCCCCTTTCCACCAATCAAGAGAGAGGGTGTGCCCAGAGGCTTCACCCATTTGTACAAGGCCATGTCCAGTTGTCCAGGGAGAAGCGGACAAAGAAAAAAGAAAGAAGACCAAGAAGAAGCAAGAGACGAAGCAGAGCTGCGTGGTAAGGAGACAAGGCCACGGATACAGGGTGTCAGGGTTCTCCAGGGACACAGGAGTATTAGCGCAGAAGCGGAGTAGGACAGGGCCTGGTGCAGGGCCACTGCACTCTCCTGGGGTTTGTGCACCTAGGATAGTGCAGCCACAAACCAGGGCCCTGACTAAACTTGGCTGGATGTGGAAATCCAAACAAAACTTGGAAATGTCCAGCAGACACCCTGGAGCAGGCATAAGACATAATGGAACATAGAAATGGGCAAGATGCTACAGGCTGGGAGTATGGAAGCTAAGCTGAGTTTACAGCGGAAACATAGCAAGCAAGGGGACAGAGCAAGCAAGGGACAGGGAGACAAAGCAAGAAACATGGCCAGACAAGACATACATGGACAGGACACAACAAAGGACAGGGAACAAGGCAAGGAACACAGGGGATGGAGTGAGGAGCCGGAATCCTCGGACGCTTCTCTTTTACGCAAGGATAGGACATCTAAACTGGGACATGGGGAGAGGAGAGGGAAACCGAAATCCTCAGATGATTCAGGGTAGGAGGGCAAAGGTACACAAAATGCAGACACACATGAACACAGGAACTAGCCTAGAACTATATGATAACCATTGGAGATTCCTTCACATTATATGGCCATAGTATGCTTAGCCCACCACTATGCCAAAGAACTCCAATATTTGGTGGGTCCTAGCACTAAACCCTGCCTACAGAGGTACTAAACAAACCAAACATAAAAATCCAAACACATATCAGAGAGACATACTTGTAGACTGCAGACTGAGACAAACATAACGGGTGGGGCACACCTCATAAAGAAAACAGGAGCTGAAGCAAAGAGCAGAACCGGAATGAAGGAATCAGAAGCACAGAACAGAGCATATGGAAATCCGGGAATGGATTACAGCAAAGCATGGAAACTGAGGCAAGGCAAGGAAACTGAGGCAAGGCAAGGAAACTGACGCAAGGAAACCAAAGCTGAGCAGCTCTGCAGCCTGAATGGGACCTGACATAGAGTGGCCCTTACACAGGGATAGTGGTTGATGGAGACATTCAATGAGAGTGTGAATGAGAGTGTGCAAGAACGTGAGAGAGTGTGAAAAAGCAAGAAAGTGAATGAGTGAGAGTGAAATAAGCAACAAAATTCAGATGAAAATTATCAGCTCTTTGTTTTTTTATTGTTTGATTGGGGTCCCTATTCCTTTTTTTAGAGATTCATACCAAATTTTCGATGTATAATCTTTGATTATGATTCATATAATTTATCCTGAAATTACACAGTGATGTTTGTTAAATTGTATTAAAAATCAATTTAAGATTCTTTTAGTTTTTTTGGGGGGTTTAGTATATGATATTGCTGCAAAACTAAATGCTCACATATATCCACCATGATTCTTAGCTTTTCAAAAGATTAGTTAGGGATTTACAATTTAGCCAGTCATTAAATACTTTTCCAGTCTACCTATTGTATACTTAATCATGTTACAATTTTAAAACTATGGTTATGGACCTTAAAAGGACCATAATCCCAGCTTGCCTCATGCTTATGTGAGTGTGCTAGTGTGAGTGTGTACGTGTGTATGTGTTAGAGTGAGTGTTAGTATGAGTTTGTGTGCTTATGTTTATTAGTTAACAGGAGGGAGGGTAAACGATTCGGGACTTCTCAGTTTTCTCCAGGCCAGAATGTGCTGGCTCTTCCCTATAGTATACCCACATAGAAAACGAGCACAAAGCTTGCCTTATATTAAACAGCATACAATCTATTCAGGGAGACATATATAATTAGACTTTGGTTTTAAAAAAATACTTTCATACATTTAACAAGAATTGGGACCCCAAAGCAAAAAAAAAATACAAAAAAATGGAATGCACACACCTAGCGAACATATAAATACAAATTTAAAAGGCATTGTGGGAGGCATTGTTGGAAGTATATTTGAACCCCTCCAATCAAGCCTCCTAAGTCATCATATCATTCTCTCCCTCCCGTTACCTTCACAGGCTTACCACATCACAGCCTGGGTGTTCACCACAATGATATACGCTGAACTTTCTTTAATACATCATAATGTCAGATACTATTTTTCTTCCTAATCATCATCTCACTTACACTAAGTTACCTACACTGTAAGCCCCAACCACAAGTATATTATTTCTCATTTTGCGTTTCTAGTTTGAGCAGGGCTCTCCTCACCTGTTGTCTCTGTAAGTCAAATTGTTATGTTACATACTACTTGTTGTGTCCTGTCCACCCATTGTACAGCGCTACGGAATTTAATGGTGCTATATAAAACAATACATAATAATAATAATAGTTTTAGCAGTAATGTTAGTTATATAATGATGAAAGTAACAAAGAAAGACCGCCAGTGCATCCAGTTAAGGTTAATGCACTTTAACCTCTGTATATATGCATGTAGTGTGTGTGTGTGTGTATATATATATATATATATATATATATATATATATATATATAATCAGATACTTAATCAATCATGACATAGATTTAAATGTTCTCTGTACATCATAGGAGAGCACTTCCTACCAGTACATCAAAGTGAGATTAGAAATAAATGTAATCTACTTAGTTAAAAGAAACTAAATTATCAGAGTTTGAGATTTCTGTACCAGAAGACTGCCTTTCACATATCAGTCATGTAATTGCTTCCAGATTCAGGGATTAAATCTGCAAGCTATCAATGTCTTGTTTAATTCCCCTTTACAAACTAAGAAATGTCAATTAAAAAGAATGTCTCTCATCCAGCTACTGCTGGTGATGCGTTCTTTTTATCTTTACCATAAGAGTAGAATGTTAGAAGGAAAACACAATGAACAATAAGACATGGTTTTAGTGTTAGTGTCTAGTGTTTCTATAGCCGTCACCTGCTTCATGATAGTTACATCACTACGCATACATTGTTTCAGGGTGTATATAGTGATGTCACTTGTCATGAGATCAGTAAGAGAATATTCAAAGTTGCAACGCTACTTATGCAGATGTCAGCGATTCCAAGGGCAGTTTTACAAAAAGTAGAAAAGCAACAAGATATTGACAATGTCTTACTATACTATGCTTGAGGACATTTCTAGTTCATCTACAGCTAAAGAGCTACCCATTGATTATTGCCCATATTATGATAAAACTAGATGTAGTTTAACATATAAGTTTTATCCTGGGCCGGGCCAGACTGGGGATGACACCAAATGATGTAAGTGTGGCCGACGGCTTACGCAGTGTGCAGGCCGCAGCATTTGGGCATTTGTCCAGTTTGCCAGACGGCCAGTCTGTGTCTGGTTTTGAAATAACAGGTGGCATTGTATTATTTTGTTTATATATAATGTTTCATAATTTAAAGACCGTTATCTAAAATGTCGGCTTGTATTGCTTCCTCTCATTACGCCTATCAAAGCTTGGCATGGTAGCAAGTTCTGCGACACTTGGTTTCAGCAATGAAGGGGAAGTGATTGGCAGTTATTTCCAGTCTGTGACCTTTTTACAATGAATAAACACAGGAAAGTTATCAGCTTGAGCCCTGTATATACCTGCGGTGCTTAATTTGCTTTAATTTGGTAAATACCCAAAATGTGCAATCTTGAGGCACAAAGCTATGATAGATTACTTATTTTTCTGCTATGTAAGCAGTAGTGTACCCTTGAATACAAGGCAACCAGAATGGAACGCTGCATTTTTCAGAGCTGTGTTTGAAATAATATTATTTTTTTCATATTATGTGATAGTTCTTAATAATTAGCTTTTGAATCATGACATTATATGGTATAAGGTGTCAATATTCTGAATTTGATAATTATTGATTTAGGGTTTTATTCTGATACTGCCTGGACTTGCAATGTGTTTCCATGGTTACCCAATCGGAAATAGAGTTTGTGTAAAACATTACTAATTTGTGTTAAAACCACATTTGCTCTTCTATTTAGCATGGTTGCGCTTGCTTTACATACCCTTCCATCATCATCATCATGCATACCTGCGTTTAACATTATCAAGGGCAGAATTTACTAACTTGACATTTTAAGCAAATGGAGCCTCTTTGAAACTCACTCTTGGCAATCCCTTAAACAAAGTTCTTATTGCTGCATGCACCCCAACATTCCCCAGCAAACGCAAAACACATTTGTTGGAGTTGTGTTTAGAGGTAGGATGGGATGTAGTTAGAGACAGGACCGGTGTTGAATAATCCACCTACCCTACCCATCCAACCACCTTGAGAATTATAATATTGGTATAAAACGTCATATCAAGGGCTGTGCTTCAGTGCATCACAACTATGATTGTTAGCAAGATGTAGCAAATACATTCTGCTAACATGTTGTTTTTTTTAATGCAAAAACAGATGTATTTCTAAAAAAACAGATGTTCTGTTATTGGCAATATCACAGATTGGGTACAGAATATATATATATATGAAAAGCTACGCTGGTGAAAATATGTTAATAGATTTGTGTCTTGAATTTAAGAAAATATTTCATAAATGAAAATAAAATCAATAACAACTGAGATACGAGATAAGGAATCCCTGTGAAGTAAAAGTGCAGCGTTTATTAATAAGGTCCTGTCCAGAAAGGGAATGCAATCAGTTTCCTATATGCTATATCGCATTCCCATTCAAAAAGGAACCGATCTCAGTAGCCCACATAATTGCTAGCTGCATCATTCATTGATTCAATTAAAGGCATGTATTATACTACTTTGATAGCCAGGCATGAAAAAAATATATGGTGACAATATTTCCCATATTGCAGATTTGTAATAAAAGGGGTATAATTTAATCTCACTTATCAAAGTTATTTCATATTTAGTTCCACACAGATGTATATCTCATAGTAATAATAAAACAAAATAATAGTGGTGCTGTGGAACTCAAACGTAATTATTGAAAATAAAAATAGGATTATGCAAAGTGTTGATAAAATGTCTTATTTTAGTCTTTTTTCTTTTTTTTTTCAAGTCTGTGCTCTTTTCGTCTTGCTTGTATATCTCTACTTGCTATTTTATTAAACTTTAGTTGAGCTGCTTACTCTATATACGAAAACGTCTTAAGTATGTTATGAGAACGGTATCTTGTTAGTCGATATTTATAATGTATAATAATGGGATAATATCGAGTAAAATTGTAACAAGCGAATTCATGATTTCACAATAGTCAAAAATGATCATCAAAGATCTAATTCATTCTAAAAAACATGATTAGAAATTAAATGAAATCAATTAAAAAGTAAATAAGCTCATGGATACCCTCATCTATCCCTAACCTAGAAATTAATTTGGGGTCTCCTCTCTTGTATTGTGATACACATTATGATCTGCTGACCAACTGTGCTTATACTGTATATAAATTTAGTTCTAGATAAGGGGAAGATAGGGCTACTCATGATTTTATTCAGTTTTTGATTGCTTAAATTAATTTTTATGATCATGTTTTTAGACATGAATTAGAGCATTGATTATCATTTTGAAAAGAAATACACTTTGTTTATGAATACATCATTAATTCCGTGTATTACAGTTATATTTTTAGTCCATCTATACTTGAGATTACACCATAATTTATAGTATATAGAGTGAGCTAGATCGACTAGAGGTAATATTTGATTGTGAGGTTGCACTTTATTTGTCTCAAACATTGAGTGTTTGTTCCAATAATCTTACTTTCCTTTAGATCTGTGGGCTGCCATTGTTTACAGTCATATGATATTGTGGGCAACTTCCCCAGCTCAAACACCATACTGAATTGATTTTTATGGCTGTGTTACAGTAGTAGCCTCCATAGACTTCCATTAGCCTCAGTGTCTGGCTTGGTGTTGAAGACTAAGCCATTCTATAGTTTGCCACATGTCAGTATGATAAGGAGTCAGGGTGGTTGTCTAGTAGATTTGTTAACTACTAAAAGAACTAGAACACATACAAATGGCTAGCATGCAGTTAAAAACAGCACAATATGTTTCAATAATATTAATTTAAAAAATGTATAACTTGGTATATTTCTAGGATGGCCTCATTGATAAACCTGTATTTGTCAGCAATAAAGTGGAGAAAAACACTATCTAGCTATCAATTTTATAATGTTATCTGGATATACCAGATCTAACTAAAACCCAACTAAACAAATCTGGAATTTATATTGCTTTTGTAAAAGCAGATATTATTACACAAATAAAAAAACTACATGTGTAGGTCTTGTGTGCTAAATAAAATTATATACTGTATTTATTAGCTTAGTAGCCTTTTATTAACCAGAATAAGTACAAAGCCTTATAATTCTACTGTATTTGTTTCTTTGACTGTGCTCATAAAGCATTTAGCATATTCAGTTCATTTTTTTTTAAGTAATTCATCCCACTGTATTAGTATTTCAAGTTACAGACCTATAGTTGTGAAAGTATTACTGAGAATGTGCTCTAACTAAACCCTGTACAGGGACAGTTTAAGCATGTAAATCCTTCAACATAGCTTAGATGTAAACAGTGAAAGCTGGCAAGTGATCATTCAAGCTTAGAGCTTGTTCTTCATACTCCTGTTCTGTGTGCAGTAATCTGTTATACAAAACTGAAAATGTATGCCAGCATAGACTTGGACCATACCACTTATTATTAAACTGTTGGGTTACACTAAAACAAGACACATAGCATTTCTTTTCTAAATTTAATAAAAGTAGGTTAAATTCCGTTTTAAATCAATGCCTTGGTTTTAATAATCCGGGGTCGTAATATAGGAATGAATTGAATGTTACTGCTTTTTTATTTGAACATTCAGTCAATGTAAAACGTGTTGTATGTATGTACAGCAAAGCATTAACATCACAAAAGTTCCCAAGTATTTTATTTAGTGTATGATCCTGGTGCTGTTAGCAAATGCTTATGTCATTCTTCTGTAGCATCTTGGACATTATGTTAATGAGGAAGACTGGTGCAAAGTGGCAAAAAAAGAAGCCAAGAACAGGAAGGGATGGATTCTATACTAAATGGACCATTTGTACCACTTACCACCAAACTTTGTGTTTTTTGCAGACTTTGTGTATGTTTAAAAAATGATGCAATTATCGCTTCCATGTCCCTGTCTCCTTTCTCGTAGATTTGAATCTTCTCTTGCCTCTTCTTGTTCTTGTGTCTTCTTTCTTCAGCTTCTTCTCTTCAGTATCAGATCCATTATCCAGGCAGGGACCCTCCCCAAGCCCCCTCTACCACTATTGGAACAACTGGGGGAGGCTGTTCCAAAAGGGCAGAGCCTCATGGCTCTGCCCTTTTGCAGAAGTACCCCAAGAGGCCAGAATAACAAACAGTAGAGTGTAATTGTGTGAGTCAATGGCAAAAAAATCAGGCCCATGAATCTTTAACATATAATTGTTAAAATCTGAATGATCATAGTTTCAGCACTCTAATCAAGGACTTTTCTCAATATAATAGTATGTTGACAAAACACACTCCAAATGTGCATTTGTACCTACAAACAAAAACATAGTCATCATCTTATCTGCTTATTTGGTTTTACCATTGCAGTACTGTAGGAGTAATTTCTCTTGTCCTCAATCACACGTGTCACCCAAGCATAGCCTGTTCATATTACGTGAATTTTCGTGGCTCCTTTCCAGGAAAGTTACAGTGTATTCCAGGAAGCTGAGGAACACTTTTTTTCACAATTTTTAGAGTCTACAGACCTTTCTCATATTTTTTTTCAGAACACATTTTTTTCATTAAAGAGTAATTTTTTGATGGCAGCACTTCCATAGCACTGTCCAGGACTGAGTAAAACTATTAATTATCACCACCAGTTAATGTATTTACTGGACTACAGTTAGCATAAGAGCATAATATATGGATTTATCTTCAGTATGGACTCGTTAGGCAATATATGTCATAAATCACACAGATGTTTCTCTGCCACCTGATGACTTGCTAGAGATAAATCTATCATTAGCAGGGTATGTCCTTAACACGGGGCAAAAAGTGGAAGCTGCCCCTCGAGCCCGCAGCAATCATGATCGCAATCACTTCTGTACAGGCCTGCTGTTTACCTTCGCATTGCTTGCACACTGTGCAAGCAATGCAACCACTCTTGTACTGTCCATGGGAAGCAGAAACACATCAGTGTCACGTTACGTAACCCTGCTGCGTACCTGCTTCCCATAGTCGGTAAGAGAGAAGTTTTCGGACATTTGCTTATGGACAATAAATTTAATTTCGTGCCCAAGTCTACTTTGCACACATGTAGATGAAGGTCTTGTTACACCCTTATCTGAGGCATATGCCGAATCAGCACAGTTGCTGATTTAAGTATATCTCATGGCAGGAAATGTGTTAAGCTGTATAGCAAATAGCTGGCAGTGGGAAAAAGGGGGAAATTAATTTGGGTGGATTCTGAAGACACAACCCTTAGACACACCTGCCCATATGCGCTGCCTTTATACACACCCGCCCATTAACATGCATATAGACATACACTGCCCTTATTCACACCTGCCCATACACACTGCTTTTATACTCACCCGCCTATAAACACTCATATACACATACACTGCCTTTACACACGCCTTCCCATTAACATGCATATACACATACGCTGCCCTTACACACGCCTGCCCATAAACACAGATATACACCTACACTGCCATTACTCACCCTTGCCTTTACACACATATGCACATACACACACCAGCTTACAAACAGCTTATACAAATATCTACACTGTTCTTACACACACCTACCCATACACATACACAAGCTTACAAACACACACATATACACGTACATTGCCCTTACACCCTTTTCTCCTAATCTCTTTCCTTTCCCATCTTCCATCCTCCATCTTCCATTTAATTTTGGGAGTGCAAGGTCTGTCACTCCAGGCCTCTGCTTTAGTGTTCCTCATCACTATGCGCAGAGTGCGGAGATGGCGTCATATCCCCGCATCAACATCAATTGCCGGTGCATATTGATTAGGAAGCACGGAAGCCGAGGTCTGAAGTGACAGACTTCGCACTCCCTAATGTTGGGCCGGTTACAGTGGGATTGTGATCTCCCCAACCAGTCCTGCAGCTGCTGATCGGGCGGATGTGCGCCCCCCTCGCAGCTGCGCCCGAGGTGATTGCCTCTCTCGCCTCACCCTTCCTACGGCCCTGATTGCATGTCAAAATATCTAACAGTAAGTCAAACTGCAACTTATTGAGTCACAAACAAGTGATTTTTTCCCCCTCCTGTGGTTTATATTGTCATTTCAAAGGCACAGGTTTTGTGAATCCCATCAAACTTGATGAGTTCCAGTTTTTCTTCCCAAGAACAAATACATTTACATGGTGCCAAATGGACCATGTGTTTTAAAAACGATTACCACATTTTTACAGGAGAGCATCAATGAGGCTTTTTTGTTTTATCAAAATGGAAAAAATATGTCTTTTAAATTATAGTCTATTTGCAAAAATTCAAATGAATAATTTAAGAAATGTATGCGTGCTCCCCACACGTCAATATTTCAGAGACCAAAAGCATGCTAAATGACCCACAAAAGTAATGATTAGAATATGGAAAATATGAATGAATGCAATGAGTTTTAAACATAAGAAGTTTATGTACAGTACTTCATCATTTGGTAAAAACCGAAAAGAACAAGAGGGTATTGTTCAGCTAATTGGCAGGAAATATTTTTTCCTAATAAAATAAATACCACTGATTTTGTTTTGAACAAACAATAGCTATATTTAAATACCATTCTGGTACATTGGATGATAAATGCAAATCTTTCCAAATAGTACATACATTATTGATACATACACATTATTATTACTCATATGCTTTTTGATATTGTGAAATTAACAAAAATGACAACCTGGAACCTTCCGGGTTAAGCACTGCTTGTCCGGTTCTCCAGGTCACTGTGGAGAATCTCTGAGTCACGAAAGGTTGCAAATCATGTTGAATTCACCAAAACCAGTGTGTTTCCGTTATTCAAAACGAAGCAAGAATTCAGCACAGAGAATACCATTCAAATAACACCTATGTAAAGCATAATTATTGGTGATTCCATTACACTATATGGCCATATATTGCTTAACTCACCACTACAACCCAAATTTGGTGAGCGCTGTCTAGTTTTTTTGTGGCTATAGTGCTTATCAAACATAATAAAATGAATAAAAAAATGATTGCTGGCTAAAGGGAATGATTAATGCTTGGACGAGGCTACCTGTAACCATGCCATCAAATTTAAAAATTAAAAAAAAGAAATTGAAATAACATTAAATAACTTCAAAACATCCCATGCACCCACATCTTATTTTTTTTTAAATAGGCTTATGGACCCTCACTTCTTGCCAGTGGGTCACATAACATGCCTCCTTTCCCTGGACCAGCCTGCCCCTACTGGCATACTTGTGAAAATGTATCTTTTTTTTTTTTGAACTGTGTTTGTATAGTGTCATTTAGCCCCTTTGTTTTCTGTGTACCTACCCTTCCCTATGCTGTCAAACTGTGAAATGAGCATGTGCACTTGCACATAAAATGTTCAAAAAATGTTAACCAACTCAAAAATCCACAAAAAAATAGTTTCTAAATTTGGCAAAGATTGGTGGCCAAATGGCAATACAATACAATGCAATACTGCCTACTGTTCACATATATGTACTTTGTGTGTTATTTATTGTTTTATTTACCCATTTTTACCATTACAAACCGATATACTGACTGTGAATAAAAGCTTATAATTTGCACAGTATAAAAACAGTCGGGTTTAAATAGAACATTTGACAGCAGGCTGTCAACTTTTTTCACATCTGCTTGAAGTTTGGATGCGCTCATCTTAAAGCAAACATTTGTGTATCTTAATAATATGCTGACATTAAGACAAAAAAACTGCTTATGTTAAGATGTTGTACTGCTAGCTCTTCTCGTATTATCACAAAACTAGTGGATTAAAATGGCAGCCCTATGGATTATGGCTGTAGACCAAGATAAATCTACATCTATCCATAAGACATCTGAGACAAATAATTATTACTGTTACTTGTAAGCATTATTAAATAGGTAATTATTTTTATTTATCTGTCAAAAAGATGGTCAGGCATTCTGATGACAGCTTATTTTAAAGGCAGTCCTATGCTTTTTTATTCATGTATGAATGCAAACTCTTTGCTGTCATTCAGAAAATGGAAATATGTTTCAATAAATGCTTGAGACTTCAAGGAGCAGCCAGTGCCGGACTGGCCTACTGGGAAATTTACCCTCCCGAGTTGTAGGTACAAAAAAAGGACCAGGCCACTCGCAGGGGCACGTTACATGACCCCAAAGTTCAGCTGCTGTTTGAGTAAATGTGTATGTATTAGCATGAGCGTGTAGGTGAGGGTGTGTGTTAGCATGAATGTGTATGTGTAAGCATGAATGTATGTGTATTTGTATAAGTGTGTGTATAAGAGGGAATGTGTGGGTGTTTATGTTAGCATTAGTGTAAATGTGTATATATGTGTGTGTTTGCATGAGTGTGTACGTATAAGTGCGTCTCTTAGCATGAGAGTGAAAGTATGTGTTAGAGGGAGTGTGCAATAACTTATTTATGTATGTGTAAATGTTTGTGTAAGCATGAATGTGTATGCATGTGTTAGCACAAGTGAGTTTTAGAGGGAGTGTGTGTAATTGTTGACACAAGAGTATAAGTGTGCATGTGTGTTAGAATGAGTGTGTTAGTGTGTGTAGCATGAGTATGTATATGTGCGTGTACATATGTGTAAGTGTGAGATTGTGTGTAAATGTGTGTGCCATATGTGGTACAATATGGGGTGATAATGGTAAGGAACGGAAATTAATTTGGGGATGAATGATAATGAATATGGTGGTTGGGGGATAATTATTGCAGTGCAGGATAGAAATGAATCATGATGTGGGTAGGTATGGTGATGGTCAGGGGCAGTTCTACACTTACACATACATACACACACACACACATACATACATACATACATACACACACACACACACATCCTCTCTGAAACCTTTCACATACAAACATACACACACAGCCACTATAACACTATACACTTACACACACATAGTCACTCTAATGCCACACACTTATGAATATATAAATACACATACTTACTCTCTGTGATCATCCATACAGCTCAAAAATTTCCCCAACCCTTTTACAATTTTTGCTCTTATTTTTTTTTTTTAGAAAACAAGTTTATTTTCCAGTTTATTATCCACTGCGAAAGTGATGTTTTAATGAACTAAAATGTTAAAATTGTTAATCTCATACTTAAAATAGTTTTAATTTGTACTATACCGTGTCCTCCCAGTTGGTCCCAACCCTACTACATGATGTCATGGGCCAAAGTGATATTATGTCAATGTGTTTTTAAATGTATCCTATGCATCTTCAAATATATTTTGAAAAATGAATGGTTTGTGCCTATAGTTCCTAAAAGAAAAATATTGGAGCTGGGAACCATACAATATGGGGTTGATAAAGAGACGATTTCTTGGGCTGATATTCAATTAAATCCAGGGCTGGTTTTTATTCCCAGCCAGCACTAGGTATATGTGAATGCATGCAAGCCGCTGATAAATTAAGGTACAACAAAATTTTACTGTTCCTTTAAGTTGTTTTATCATCTGTGCAAATGGCACACCAATTTTGGCTCTGATGAAAATCGTACAAATGGTGTAACCATATCACTGCTTATATTGCTTTTTAGTTGATCAAAAAAAGGGAATGTTAAACAGATTTTACAAATGCTTTGGGGGGCTTTGAACAGCATGTTAGGGCTTGTACTTTACTGCAGAGAACAAAACCGGAATTTTAATACGATAAAACAAGTAGTAGAATTATGTGACTAGCCTGCAATATTTTTTTCCAGCCTAATATGTACATGAAATTTCAGGTTCTCGCTAGGGTGTTTGGCTGAATGTGAACTATTGGTAAATCCCCAACTCTAAGCTAACTTTCTACAGCAAATTGGTGATTTGGTGATACAACAAAAAGTGCATCCAAGAAGGACAAACAGGTTAAGTATAAGAAATAATATATCTACTTAATTTAATACATACATACAAATACACACATGTATTGTAGATATGGGTTGTTTTTTTGTCAAGACATTTTACTTGCTGTAATGACCTGTTGATGTCTGTTTGTAAGGTATTTCTACAAAAAATACACATTTTAATCTACAACCATATTGTTGTTTATATACAAATTACTTGGTGTTATGGGGCTACGGAACACCGTGATAGCCTTATATCTAGAAAGTATTCTGAGCTCCTAGAAAAGAAGGACATCAGCGAAGGGATTTGGGTCTGAAAGAGGGATTGCGTGCGTCAGCAGAATTTACAGAGCTTCAGTTTGTAAGCTGTTCGTACAGTTAATACATTATACATCTGGCTAAAAGTTTCAACAGAGTAAACATTGTTCATTTGGTAAATATTGCAGTGTTGTCTGTGTGCCATGCATTTCTTAAAACACTGTGCAGTTTTATAGACAAATCCTCAGGGATCCCAAGGCTAAGCTTCCAGGAGCTACTGTTAAAATAAAGTAATTACAATGAATGGTACCATTCATTTAAAAAAAAAAACAAAAAAAACCTATTTTTATTAGGCGTTATCTTAAAATATGACTAAATAATAAATTTACTTTTCTCTATTGCTCTACCCTTGATTGTGTGAGCAATGCATTATGGCTCTTGAGATCTCATGTGCATTTCAAATAAACTGATTGAACTTGAGCAGAACTCTAGGTTCTAAGGAAGCCATACTTACCAAAACTTACAGTACTTCTCAACATTCTACAGTGATGTAGACTAAAGAAACAAATGTATTTGTGTTCATATATAAAACAAACGGTATATTAGTTAACTGCACCTTATATGTATACTGTAAGGAAATGTCTTTGTAAATATCTCAGGTTTCCAAATACAGACTCTGTGCATCAAAATGGGTCTTGGTCTTCACATTCCTGTGTTCCTGTTGTGAAGTCCCATCAAATGTATAAATGACTTAGGAGTAGGTAAACAGCAAGTGGGGGCCTCTTCCTGCTAGTCGTCCTGGGGCTCCATTGCTAACTTGCCCCTGCCTTAAAGACAACTACATTCATTATTTTGTATGAAGCCATGGATTCCAGGGTCTTTCTGCTTCTGCAACAGCAATTTCTAATATTATTTTTTAGGTATGTTAAATCTGAAGCATTATGGCATAATGCTTATTAAGACAAAATATTAAACTCTACTTGGGTTCAATAATAAACCTGCATTATGTAGCTGTGTCCTAGTTGTAACTCAAAGACATGTACATGATTCTGTCTCCATATGAGATCGCATTTTCTTTGCATTGTCTTTTGTTCATTACCATAATTCATGTTATATTTGGAGCCCAAACGTGACTACACATTTGTCGTGGTGACACAGTTCATGCATGAAACATGAATGCCAGCAGGAAAAGATTCATATTTATTCATAGACTTTAATGTGTTCAATAACAGATTTACGACATGTTGCACATGTAATATAAAGGGATATAATATTTATTATATGTGCTTATATATACATAGTTTTGCTTTGCTAACAGAATTATATTTAGAAATGCGTACATCAACAAAAACATGTTAAGTTTTGAAGACTTATTTAATTGTGTTTTTATGCATGTGCTTTTATGTGGCTCTGACTAATAAATGTTTGGCAGCATTTTTACATTGTTAGTTTTAACTGTACCAGATTTCTAACTTCCAAACTTTCTGAAACGTATAATAACTTGCTTCTTAATACAAATTGTGTAGTTAAACTATTACGTACATTTTCCATTTGCTCTGCTTTCTTACTTAATTCCCTTGCATTTCTGCATATGTTTTTGTCGGGTTTACTGTTTTGCAACACGATAGCTGTTTCTGATAATGCTAGCATATGGCAGTATCGGTTGAACTTTGTATTGAAAGAATGTTAAAAAACAAAACAAAAAGTTCTGACGTGTCTAGATCTTTATAGTCCATCAGTTCCCCAACCTATTTTGGGACATTGTGCATTCTGATTAGAATCATTTTTGCAAGAAATGGTCCAGGCAGGAATGGACCGGTGGAAAGGTGCAAAAATGTTTTCCCAAAGACTGTGCACGTTGTGGAGTGTCAGCCACCAGAAAGTAAAATAAAGGTGTTTCCTTCTGTAAAAGTTTACCAGAACCCAGTTTACATGTTAGGTAAATGTATTTATTATGTCTCGATGATTTAAAGGGGAATGCTTGACCTACAGTGTCCTTCACACATATTGGCACCCTTGGTAAATATGAGCAAAGAAGGCTGTTAAAAATTGTCTTTATGGTTTAACCTTTTGATCCATAAAGCACACAAAAGTACAGACATCACAGATATCAGACAATTGCAAACAGAACACATGTTTATCCAAAAAACACAAAAATTGTGAAATATATGTGTGGCACAATTATTGGTACCCTTTTAGTCAATACTTCGTGCTACCTCCCTGTGCCAAGATAAGGCAATGGGATCTGAAACCATTCTCTGTAGAGAATTTCTCCAGATCCTTTAAATTTTGAGGTTGACGCTGGTAGACTTTCCCCTTTTCAGTTCCCCCCCACAGGTTTTCAATGGGGTTCAAGTCTGGAGATTTTTGTGTTGATTTTGATATATGATCCAACCACTGCCCATTTCAAGCAGTAGTGTCTGGCAGACTGAAGACGGTTGAGTTTGTTTTTGGATGAGAGCAGAGGCTTTTTTCTTGAAACCCTTCCAAACAACTTGTGGCAATGTAGGTGATGTTGGATTGTTGTGTTGGAGACTTTCTGACCCCAAGACACAACTAGCTTCTGCAATTCTACAGCTGTAATCCTTAGAGTTTTTTGGCTGCTCAAACCATTCTCTTCACAGTGCATTAAGACAATATAGACATACATCAACCTCCAGGTTGATTTATAACATTTCCAGTTGACTGGAAGGTATATTCCTTGAACTAAGGGAATTTGGCCTATGTAGCAGACTTCTGCCTTGTCTTGATTTCTTTCCTGCCTTATTCCTTTTTACCAACGTCTCGAAACCCTGCTCTGGTTTACCCGATCTTGGCCTGCCTTGACAAAGATTCTGTGTTGCCCTTCTGCAAACGTTTCAGAACCATGGACTTATTCTCAGTCTGTTTTGACTACTCTCCTGAGCTACTCTGTTCTACCTAGAGTCCTGCTCTGGTTGTTACCACCTGTCTGTGTTCCTGCTGTTTCTGTGCTGTGCTTTGCCCATCAGGTAAACATCAGACCTTCTACAGGGTCAACAAGCTTTGCATTGCGGATCCGTACCCTGACACCTATATCTGGCATAACACTTGAGTTTCCCAGTTGCTGATTTTCTTACTCATACCCTCAGTTTAAATTAATGATTAGATACAAATGATTTAATTAAAAATATTTTGCAGTCTTGAGAAGATACGTCTTTAGTACTATTGCTTTAAAACAAGTTTATTGCCACAGTTACCAAGTCATTAGATCTTTGTGATTTAGGTAACGATTATGGTGATTATTAGTAACTATTACTAAGTTAGATTACTAATACTAAGTTAATATGATGAGAATGGTGATGTCCTATCACTATCTCTGCCATTAATGTAGATACCATATATATAGATAATTTTGGTTAATCCTATTGTACATTGTGTTACAAAATTACACTTTATATATTTTGATCAATTAAAATGACACCTTACCTTATCTAAGGGTAAGCAAGTTTAGTTACTCTAAATGACTGATGTGAACCCTGTCCATAGGGACAGAGAGGAAAATCAGCATTCGTTTATTGGAGATTCTATAGTTAATTTGCTTTGTTTCCTATGTATATGTGGCTGGTCAACCAAAAAAGGTAATCTGTTCTTAATCTACTAGATTTGAACAAATTGATAAAGAAAGAGAAGGTAACAAATGATCTTGGATTCCTATAGTTTTCTTAAAACTCTCATACTTTAAGAATGTCTGAGAGTATAAAACTGTTTATATGTCGTTTCCTGTAGCTTTGTATTGGCCAAAAGAGGTGCAGGAGAGTAGTCTCACCCAAAAGGTCGAGCTCCAGTCCGTACCATCCTTCTCTTTTTGACCCTTTTAGTTGTGTGAGTATGGCCTGAGATAATATAGAGGCTCTTGGATAGTCTTTTATATTTGGTACGCCTAATTTGCCTGTTAAGTTATCGGTCATATAACTGCATAGGTGATGCATTGTAAGCCAAATACAACATATTTAAACTGTTGACTTTTAGATGACTATATAAATATATATATTTATATGTATGTATATATTAGATATGGAATGGGTTCATATGGATTTTCTCATTAGTATGCCACATGTTCTTTGATTTCAAAATATTAGGATATCTTGTCAGCATTATTTGAATATATTTATATATCTTCAGTGAAATTAATCTAAGTAATGTAAAGAATTATAATAAGATGTGTATGCAAACATTTACAGATTGCATTCTAGAACTGTTTGATAACATGATTAATTTCTTCTACTGGTCTCTGTGCTTTTGTTAATGAATAAAAGTGCATAGATAACAAATAAAAAGGCCACTTTCTTTACTAAATAAAACTGGACATGTTCCGTTACTGGAGTGTTTTAAAGAGCACTCTCTGGATGTTCTCCAAAAAAAATATTATTTTTACTCAGAAGCTGACATTTTCTGATTAGCAGGCCATGACATGAACAAGATGTTCACAAATCACATTTATTCCTAAATGTAGGATGAATGTTAGGTCCTTTATAAAAAGAAATACAAGTAAGAAGTAACAAATGATACAGATAGAAAGTGATGGCCACTAAATTGATGGGTAAGTCGAACTATATTAGGAATACTTTCATGGACATTAGTGAGAGATCCCCAACCTTAAAAAATATCAAGATAATCTATAACAAAACATTACTATTTGCAGATCTGTTTCAGTTCTAGACGGCTCCATAACTAATTCAGAGAACTGATGCTTACAAAAAAAAAATTAAAAAAAGGAACACAATAAATATTTCAGGTTCTAGCTAGTATTTTCTCTTTCGGAGAAGTTGAAATGTACAGGTTTACAAATAACTATTAAACTGTTCAGTTTTTAGCACCTAGTAAATTTGGCTAATAAGCTTTGTATTGTAGGATGGAAAAAAATCGAACAATTTATATAAATTGAATGCAATCTAACCAATAAGTAGAAAATGGTAGTTTTCCTGCCTTGGATGGAGCTACAAAAATACTATTTCTACATTATTATTTGATGTTTATTCAAATCCCACGATCTTCTGCCAATGTTCTCTTGGGCATATCTGTAACTTTAGTGCTTATTTTTATTGCTCTTTAGACATAAAGATATTACATGTAGCTAGGTAATATGGATTGTTTTCATATAGCACCTTATACCATGTTATCTCTTTTCCACTTTCTCACTTGACAGCGACTAAAATCATTAATTTATAAGTTAATATTGGTGCCATAAAACAAAATAATGGTATCAAGTTAAAGTGTTGCTCTGTGCTGGTGCAGTAGAATTATTTATTAACCTGTTCCCACAATAATGGCAAATCGACTATCCCATTCAGCAATAAAATAAGTGCTAACTGGTTGAAAACCACCCTGACTTTTATTGCGCAATGTCCTTGTTATTTTGTTTTTTAAAAGGAAAGAAAGAATCAATTGAAATAACATTCATGAAATATTGATATTAAAATCTAAATACATTTAAGGACTCCGCCATCCAAACAAAATGACTTTATCTTGTCTTTCAACAATATATTCTTAAATATTATAGCGATCTTCCCCTGTCGCAAACAGATAGGGAAAAAGGAAAGCATTTTTCAAGTGGTATATGCGGTTTCTAAAACTGGATAAAAAGCCATGCTGGCTTCTGCACAAATGAAAATTAGACATGAGCAATCTGGATGTTACATAGTTATATAGGCTGAAAAAAGACATGCGTCCATCAAGTTCACCCTTTCCTATATCTGTAAATTGGTTGCTGTTGATCTAAAAGAAGGCAAAACCCCCAGTTTGGCTCTTTCCAATTTTGCACTAACCAGGGAAAAAAATCCTTCTTGACCCCAAAATGGCAGTCAGATTTCTCCTTGGATCAATAAGCTGTTTTCCCATAATTAAAGATTATATCCCCCAAAAGCAACACTGAGAGGAAGCCCCACATCAGGTGATCTAGAACCTTTTAATACATTTTATAGAAAAACACTGCCTTTACTAGTCATTGCTTAGAAGTCTTCAGATATCTTGATGTAATATATCTTTCATTTAGTATTTAAAATGTAGTGCCCAGCGTGATATAATTCCCTTATTCACACACACACACATATATAATATATGATATATATTCTCCACTTAAATAACTAAAAAGGAATTTGTCATCTGTGTCACAGAGTCCATATTCAGCCATTCAGCCATTTATCGCCTTGTTAATATTCTGAAACCTTGTAATATTCTAATATAAAATGTGAATGTGATCAAAATCTTTTGATTGAGGACACTCTCAAAGTCTCTTGTTTGATAGTTTCCTTTGATCCCTTAATACTTGTAAAAATAATCCGCAGCCTATTTTTGTGTTGCTAGGATGTCAGTTTTCAAAGCTGAAGGTTCAGCATATGACATCTGAACAAAGCATCTCAAAAAATGCATCACATGGCTTCGAAGATTCTGTCAAGTACGGAATCTAAACCCACAGCTGTAACTTTGATGTGTTCTCTGTGTCTCTCATGAAGTTTTAGAAATTCTTTTAAAATAATATTTCCATTCTTCTATAACTATAGTTCTAATCAAAAGTAAGGATCTTGATTAATTTCCACGTCATCATAATAGTAATTATTCTTTTCAAATGAAACTATATATATATATATAATTAATGTTTTTATACATGTTTTTTAACGCCAGCTGTTAAATGGTGTCCATGTACACTATCTATCTATTAATCATCTAATCGGTTACTAAGTTATACATTCCACATACTGCAGGACAGTTATCAGTGCTTGATAGCAATGTGAAATATATATGTCTTTAAGCTATTTTTCTTTTTTAAGCTTTTAAAGACAAGCTAGTATTCAGAACATTCAGTAGAAATAAGATTATCAATATCAATAAAAATATATCTGGGTGGTAATATAAAAAATACAACGAATGGAAACTCCTGACACTTTTCTCCATTTAATTATTCAAGATTTATTTCTGGAAAGTAGACCACTGAATTCTCCTTCTCGGATGCTGGCTCTGATATAGTAATTTATGCATATATATATATATTATATATATATATATATATATTCCATTCATTATTGAATATATGGTGATATATATCTAGTAAATATATATGCAGGTCAGTCCTCCATTATTTGTTTCATCATTTAACATACTAAAGTCACAGAGAAACATACATTTCAAATGTATATTTTGTAAGTTATGCAGTGTAGCAAACTAACCTTCTAAAGACCTTCATTTTTACCTCTACAACCTACTGCAGTGTCTATTTTTAGTGTAAAATAAATCCATCTTATCACCATGTCTATGTCCTTCTTTCTTTGAAAATAACACATTTAAATACAATTTGTTTCTCCAAGATTTTTCTTTCACTGTAACATAAAACCATAATAGCTTTAGATTCCCAGCTAGACTGCGACCACTAAGAAAAACTTACCATAAAATCAATACGAAAAACTTAATTTAAGCCCTTCAATTGGATGCTCTGATTTTGCTGTGTTTAAAATACATATGATTTTAAGTGTACATTCTAGACCATAAAAACATAGTCTAGAAATGTTTAGACACATCCAAATAATAATATGCAATAGAAACATCTAGCACATATACATAGAAGCATAACATGGCATAATATATAGAATTTAAATTTTGAATCAGTACCAAATTTTATCTATCTATCTATCTATCTATCTATCTATCTATCTATCTATCTATCTATCTATCTATCTATCTATCTATCACTTTGTTATGTTAGATCGGTTGGGTTTTTAGTGCTGTGCCTTTTTTTACATTTCTAATAGAAAATAAAAGCCTGCTATTATGAAAGAAAAGCCATTTCAAATTGCCATTTAGCATCGGAACATTTATTATTGTGCCTCATTGTCAATGTGCTTGTCAAAACTTGAGCTAAATGCATGGTACCTAATACTGTATCTCACTAATCTGCAATTATTATTCAATCTCTGCGAAAAGGTATGAACTCCAAAAAAGAATTTAGACCTGCGTATTTTAGTGTGCCTTTATGTTATGTATTTTAAACATCCTTTTTAGCTTTATCCTGTTAAGCACCTGCCACCAATAACAAATTAGCCAGTGCAATAGTAGAATATTATAGTCTTAAATTGGAACTTACCATGTATTGTCTATGGTTTGGTGCATCAGCTACGTGTACTGATTATAATTAAGATTAAGCTGTTAACTGAATATATTAAGATGTAGTCCAACAAAATCATGCATCGCTTTGCTTCTTTCAAAGATTTTCAGTATCATATATGCAAAGAGACTGTGTGGCTATTGGATAAAAGAACTATATAGGAGTGGACCCTATAGGACCTTCAAAGTCTATGTTAGTGTATTGGGCCTGTCTTTGTGCATGCCCGCAGGTGCTCCAAGGCACATCTGTAGCAAAGGAGGAAAGACAAATGGTGGCCGCTGCAGTGACATGAAAAATATCAAATACAAAGCGTCATTGCCCCATTAATGTACAATGTATAAGGGAGTGGAAGACAGAGACCACGCGTGATGCATTTTGCATCCAATGGAGCTCAATCGTAGGCATCCAGATTAAGTTCCATTTCAAAAAGCAAAGTGTGTGGCCTCTGTCTACTTCCTATGGAACAATAAGGCACTGTTTTGTACATGAATTATGTGACTGGAAATTTGCCTTTTCTTTACCATTCTTTGCAGTTTTGTGAAAGCGCAACTATGGTCCAAGTACTTTAAATTGTCTTATGAATTTAGCAGCTCATGGCATGTTCCTGCAGAATGATTTTTGTGAATGCAGATTCAATAAAACCATGTTTATAACTTTGTACTTGAATTCCCCTACATATAAACAACCCAATCTCTCCCTAATCTGATGGAGTGGCTTTGTGGAGTGGCTTTGTGAATTTGACAAGCCTAATAAAGTATTCTCTTTTTAGATTTTTTTTAGTACTGAAACGCGAAACTTCTCTGTCAGTTTTTGGTTGGTTCTTATCCATGAAAAACGGTCAGAAGTGGAAGTTAGTCTGTGCAGGAGATGGGTATAGAAAACTAAAATTTGAATTTTATTGTACAAGTGCCTTTCATTTACTTTCCACATTAGGCAAAGATATCTTAGATTATGAAGATTAATTGGAATGGGAGACTCCCTGAGAAGTAATTATACAATAATAGACAATATGTTTTAGATTTTCAACAAAATATTTCTTGATAAATTACTGCCTTCTTACTTGTTAAATGTATAAGCCCACTGTATCTATTAATGATTTATTTCTAACTCTCATGGGAAATCATCTGCAAACATTTTGGTTGGTACCACAAGGTTTCTTAAATTAAAATGAAAAACCTTTGTGAAATGTACCCTTTTGGTCAAACCAATGTAAATTTGTATACAGCCTTTAAAAAGAAATATGAACAAGTACATAGGCAGAGCCGGCATCAGGGAGGTACAACCATAAAAGTTGTAAGGGGCCTGGCTGTCCCGGTGGTCCCGCTTGGGGAGACCTCCATTTAAAAAAGAAAACGGGAAACAGAGGGGGATGGGATCAGGAGGGAAGTAATGTGCATTTAAAAAATGTAAACAACAACATTTGGTCAAAAAGAAACAATGTCCCCAAAATAACTATACAGGAAAAATGCATAATAAGACAAAATATGAATTAATAACCTGGCTTGCAGATCTGACAAAGTAGTTCAAATGTGGTTTAATACCTTTTTGAATCTTGCTCAAGGTGGTGGCTTTCAGGGGACTTTCAGGAAAGGTAAAATGTCAATGAAACTATTGCCACACTGGCAACCCAGCACCATACCTGGGGATTCTCCACATCAACACCAGAAATATCCAGGTTACGGGAGCAGCACCCCACTCCCCACCTGTTTCCCAGTTAAACCACTATGTGTCCCTAGATGTCAGCTACACCATCCACAGGAGTCAACGGGACCTCCTGCCCGCCTCCTGCAAACAAGGGCTCCAGGTATCCGAAGCCAAACTCCCAGTTTTGCCCTGCACTGGTTTGGGTAATCTAAGTTAAATATATATCGTATTATTATACAGTGCATTTACTTAATGCTGTAGATGGTTTACTGACCCTGAAGTTTACTGAAGTTTTTTTGCATCATAAAACAGGTATTGTTCCATAACACCTTTTACATGTTTTCTTTTGGAAGGGTGGCAAGTAGGTTGTTATATTTTATACCCCATCCAATGACGTCTGTATTGTTATTAAACAAACTAAATGTCATGGGCAGTGAAAATATTTGTTTGCCTCCGGAAATGTCTCGTATAAAGCAAGCTGAAGTATTAAAGGCTGTATAAAAATATTATATATGGCCATTATGGTTACCTAGATTAGAGGACCTCTTTCAGTTTCTGAAAAATGAAATGTCCAAAATAATATCACTAGCATACCGTGTGCGGTTTAATTATAAGATGTGACTTTCTTCACAGAGGTGATAGATTTAAGTAATTCTTTATATGGAGTGTTCTGTTGTACTAGAAGGCGAATGTGGTTCCAGCTGGCATTTCTTGATGCAGAATCACTCTCCTAGGCTTTGAGCCAGGCAAGGCAGTGCCTTTTACAAATTCTCATCCTCTTAAAATGGATCTGGTGAATGTCATTGTTAAATGCATAGGTTCTTAATTCAAGCACGCCAACCATCTTGATTTAAGCACAGCAGTCTAGATTTTCTGGCACTGGCCCACAGATATGTAGAACTACCAACAATCCTGCGTTTTGTGGACTGATTGCAAGAATACACAGTCAGAAACTGCGTACACCGAAAAACGGGAAAAGACTGGCTGTAAAATTTTCACCGGTTTCCTGGCAAATACGGTAAACTTTTGGTTATTTTTTAGTAAAATAACACAGTGTGGTTTGAATTTATTTTAAAGCCAGCATACATTGCAGAAAATGTTTGGCTAGCTCCTTAAATACCAAAATATATCAGCCTCCTTGTCTAGTCAGTCATGAATCTGTTCTCTCTGTGATATATTTATGTCTACATATAAAAGCGTGCATTTTGCATGTACACTGCTTGCTTTGAGTAAAATTAAATCGTCGTATTATTGTGATTTCCTTTCCACACATCTGACGTCTCTGGGGTGGGATTTATTCATTGACCCTGAAGCAACTTTATGGTGGTTATTGGGCACTGAAAGGATGCTGTCTGGGCTGCACATGCTAAAACTGTTACACCAAGGATGAAGTGAAATAAATCAATGACAGCTTAACCAGATAAAGCTCTTAAAAATTGGACTGATCGCTTCCTGTGAAGACATATTTCAGTGAATATATATATATATAATCTTAATAAAAAATATTTCTAACTATTATAGCTTTTAAATCTTAAAAAAAAACATGTTGAAACACCCAAACTAGGGTGTCCTTTTATGATGTGACATTTAAGTCTCACAACCATATGCAACCTCTTGTTATATCTTGCCCTACTATTAGAAATGTAATATTCTGCTCTTGAGATATCTATATTGCCACACAGTCGATGAATCTTTGACCAGGACAGTTTCCAAAGGCCTTGTGGTGCTTGTATAAATAACCCACATGGATAAGTTCTAAATCCCATATGTTTTACTGCTCTTCTGCTTCATCTAAACATTTTTTATTTTGTTTCAAAGCAACAATTTAGTTTTTTTTCTCCAAACTATTTGGAGAAATATGTTACCCCATAAATTCCAAGTAACTGGAAAATACAAGACAGGATATTGTAAATGACTGGCGATACTGATGCAACTGTTTCCTACATATGCGCATAAACCTGCCCAAGTGTTCTTTAAGGATAACATATTTTACTAAAATAAAGGCTGGCTAAAATATGTAAAAGGTGAATTTTGTGCACAAATAAAATCAGAGCTGTGATCATTTTCACCCCCCCCCCCAATTTGTAAATCAACAAGTCAATATTTAGATTGTTAGCTCTGTAATATACCATATTGGCCCGAATATAGGCCAAATTTTCCCCCACTTTAGGTCTTTAAAGTAGGGGGTGCGGCCTATATTCAGGGTTTTGCGCAGGGATGCTCAGTTCGTGACATGCAGTTCCGGACGCCGGGCTGGGTGTTTTTGTTCCGTTTTCATTCATTCTAACCCGCAGCAGAGTTAGGGTCCAGATCCCCCGCAGCACTGCCGGAACTTCCGCCTATGGTGGAGCACAGGAAGGTTATGTCACGCTTGTGCTCCACCATAGGCGGAAGTTCCAGCAGCGGAGGCAGGGGCGTAACTAGACGCCTCAGGGCCCGGGTGCGAGAATTTGTGAAGGGCCCCCCCACCCCCTCACTCCCCCAAAAAAACATGATTTTTACCCAACAATTTTTTTTCAACAAATTCAATTTACATATTGAATCATATCTGTAAAAAAATCAAAGAAAAAGGGGCGCATGTACAAAGGGCATAATCCAGGGGTGTCCAAGTTTTTTCTGCAGTGGGCCACTTCATCAGAATTGTACACGTGCGAGGGCCGCACTCATTTTTCACTGTGACAAAAAATATGGCCTTTAATAAAATATGCAGATTAAAATAAAGTAAAATGACACAAAACCTTTACTCTTCCTCTCACTGATTTCTGGGCCTAGAAAGTTTTGCGACTACAAATTCAGGATTCCCTAGATTTATTCTAGGGATGAACTAAAATGAAAATTCTGGACCAAAACATTCAGGGTTCACTTAGCCAAAACCGAAAATGACCTTTAAAAATAATAATAAAAACTCACATTTTTAATAAAAGTAGGTAACACACAATTGGACAAAATTAGCAATATGACTTGGCATGATAGGGGTGCGATTGCTAACAGCAATCACACTCCTATCATGCCAAGTCAGCCAGTACATGCTGGTACAGGGTGGCTGTAAGTGATGTGCAGACCCCATACTGGCTCCATACTGCTGGCAGCATCAATACACAAGGGGGGCAGCTAGCCAGGTTTCAGCATGTACTGGCTGACTTGGCATGATAGGAGTGTGATTGCTAACAGCAATCACAGTCCCATCATGCCTAGGTTCCAGCACTTAACACATCCTATCGCACACACACACTCATTCATTCATATAATCATTAATTCACAGATTCATTCCCTCAATCACACACTCATTCAAACACCCTCCCCACCCCCTTACCTGCACTGCAGCTCCTCGATGCCGCTCACAGACTTCAGCAGGGGGCGCGGCCTCCCTCTGCCTTCAATGCTAAAGCACAGAGGAAGTAGGATGTCACGTGAACTCCGCTTCCTCTGTGCAGTCCAGAAGACCCTCCCACAAGTAAGTAGCAGGGCTTGAGATGCGGCTCGTGTTAGATCGGTTGCCCTGGCTGCCGATCTTACGCGGGCAGCACCTCTCATCCCTGCCTTATTTAAAAAAAAAAAAAAACGGAAAAAATATTTCGGGCGGCCCCTTGGCTTGGGCCCCCCTGTTACCAGGCCTGGAGTCTTCTACTTCCATAGATTATAGAAATGGAAAAAGAATTTGACAGCAGATTAGAACCATGTGGCCTATCTTGTCTGTCTATTTTTTTGAAAAGTGATAAAACTGAGCTAGATTTACTAAGTGTGGTGGGAAGGGTAAATGCATCTCCTATTCTGTTTTCCAAAGTATCATTTAAAATCTGATAAATGTGCTCCGTGGAATTTTACAAGAATGGAGTCTTATGCCGTTAATAGAAAATTAATTAAACTCTCCCCTAAGAAGACACTTAGAGGAACATGAGGCACAAACTCCACTTTAAAGTTAGTGTAGCGCTAACCTCTTGGTGATGGTTCAGTTGTTCTACTCAAAAAGTTGGATCTTTTCTTGGTAAGTCAAAATACTTAAATACATCTTGCTTAAATCCCATAAGAAAAAGATATAATTGTTACGCACACTGTTGGGCCTCAGAGGGCCTTAGAGGTCTCTTGCGCAGATTAAATTAGTTTTAAAATATTATTGTCATTTATTGTACAATGCTACAGAAACACTTTGTGCTGAGTCAATTAAAAATAATAATAACCACATTTTTAAATAAATACGATCAAGTGCCTCGATACTTATTTTGAAACAACCTAAAAGGATTCTTGTTGGTAATTAATAAATAAATACACGAATGAATAAATACATAAGTAAATAAATAAAAAGCACAGTGTTACTGCCCCCTAGTGTGCATTTCAGTAGCTGCAAAATCCACTTTGTGGAAAAGTTTGATTCACACATAAGGTATGGTCAGAGTGGACTCTCTGCTCTAAATCTATGTTATTATCATTTTTTTTTTAATATTCGGATGAATGGATGAAAAGGAAAAAACCAATGTGCAAGTCTACCATTTACTCACTTCTGTACATTACCGACAGGACGCGCCTCCTAAAGAGAGCAGGTATTTAAGGTTTCCAATTGTCAGCGGCAGGTCTTCAAGCTGATTTACATCTAACCGTGCATTTTTTCTTTATTTAATAACCCAATAAAATCTGGCAAGTTACAGAGCTTGTTGTTTCCTAAATCAATGCTTTTGAAGCCGTACAGCTGATTCTGGTAAATGGGTTAACAAATGTACCCAGGGAGTGCTTGGAGCGAGATGGCTTGGAGTTCATGGTGAGGTTTTCACTGCTTTCTGGCAAATTTGAGATTGGGTTTCCACTGAAGTCAGCTGTTTGGAGTGCTTCGCAAAATTAAATGGTTTCGGGAATTTCAGAAATATTGTTTTCAGGAACATCTATCTCTACCAGCCCCGTAGTTTTCGGTTTCCAGGGGCAGACATTCAAGTTGATTATCACTAAGACCCAATTTTCTTGGGTCTTAAGAAAGGTTCTTAAGCAGCTCTTTCAGCTGGGTGGAATCCAGCAACAGACTGTTTATATCTGCAGATACGTGAGTAAGGAGCAGGTCCTCACATCCATGGATGCCACCTGATGGGCACATCCCTACAGCTAAGCAATCAAACATTCCTGCAGAGACGGTCTATATGGAGGCCCACAACACACTCAATGCTGGTCACTCTCCAAGCTGGCCACCCATTGGCAACTATGCCTTCCAGGACACTTGCTAAAGTGCAATTCACAATGGCCTTGCTAGTCCTAATGGCCATATATTTCTAAATTACATTTTTGACCCTTATTTTTCTTAAAAACATTTGACTATAGATATGTAACATGTAATCTATGTTGCATGCTCCTCACAGATATTATTAGGACGTACCTGTACCTGGCAAGAAACTTATTCGGACTTACAGGTAGGTTCCTTCTGATTTTGGTGCAGTGGCAAATGCATGTCTATTGACAGCCTGGACTCTCC